>JANHZT010004669.1:198082-208802 GCA_032468215.1 Stegonotus admiraltiensis | reverse complement strand
GCGGGGGGGGGGGGGGGGGGGGGGTGAGGGTTATCATAGGCTTATATTGATTTTATATTTCTGTTTTACACATTTTAGGAAAGACTAGTATCTTAGTGTTCAAGACCATGCTGGTCAGTGAGAAGAAAAGTGTCTTGTATATTGAAGTATAGTCTTGTTATATTCTGTAAGATACCACTCACAAATGTAAAGTCTCATGGTATAGTCCAGCATATTATTTATTTATTTATTTATTTAAAATATTTATGTAACCTGCTTATCTTCTGACCAAATCTGGTCGGCTCCCTATCAAATACTAAAAAAACCCAAAACAAAATCATATTAAAACTATGATTGATGTAATTTTACTTATATGGAGATGGGGAGTAATACGTGCAAGTAAGTCTGTTTCTCCCTGGATGCCAATATGTCAGAATTACAGAATAATTATTATCAATTATTATTGTTATCAAGATATAGAAGTGGAAACTAGAAAGGGGGAAAATATTACTATGCATATTTCTATATAATATGTTAAAATTAATATGTAGATGAAAGGACTAGAAGTTGAAAGATGGTTGTATTATGTACAATGTTATTTTAATGATATAAGTATGATTAATGTAATCAAGGCTATCAAAATTGTCAATCTCATCACTGTTATTTGGTATCAAAATTAAAGATACCCAGATGCCACACTCTTCATGTAAATATGAAAAATATACTTGAAAAAAAGAATTACAGAGTAAGAAAGAATTGCTATAGCTCTTGCTTCAGTTATTTGAATATATGTATCCTGTGTTAATTGGCTCCCTGTCTTCATTGAGATGCTGATGTACTTTTTGCTACTTATAATAAAATACAGCAATATTACTCAGCAAAGCTTGGACTCACACAGATTGTTGTAGACTGTTTGCAGTTTAGCCTGATATGTGAGTTCAGTCATTAAGGTTTAATCAACAAACATAGCTAAGCATGACAAGTATATACAATCGTTTTAAAAACAGAAACAGCTAAGCTTGTGATCTTTGTGCAATAGAAAAGTATTTAATTATTGCACTAGTAAGCAGGACAGGACACAATCGGAAGATGGAAGATAGACGATGGTTAATTCTATCCAGATCAGTTTGATTTTGGCCAGCAGAGACCCAAAGCAATTACAAGTTGATGGATGACTCGTGGCTTATACCAGTGAAATAAATGGCTTGAGGGAAGTTACTTATGGACAGATGTCCAGACACAACTCAGGGGATTAAATTTAACAGCATTTTGACCATCTGGGGTCTGGAGATCACAGCCAAAAAAAAATACAGGAAGCCCAAATGACTGAATGATATTGCTTCTTCCAAGTTGCATAATTAGATGATTTGGATTTAAAAAAAAACAACTTCAACCCCTTAGAAGCATGTCAAAATCAAGTTTGCCTTTCATCACTTCAGATCAGCTCTATCCCAACTTTATCCCATGTTTGCTATAAGAAAGTAATTATAATTATGCTTTTAAATTATATTCATCTCTGATTTCTCTCTATAAATGAAGCATTTGGAGCACATATTCTTTATGCAGAAGAAGAATCCAGGTTCAAGTTTTGATATAGTCAGTTAATTCCCACTCTACACATATTAAGTGATACACTGGCTAGGATGATGGAATTAATTTATCAAACTTTTAAACCACCTATCTCCTTCACAGAAGGGCTGTGGGTGGTGAATTAAATTCATTACATCTAGAGAGTGCTAAGTGAAATAATAAGACTATTTTAACCTGGTTTTTAAGCAACATGTTAACTGCAAAATACACTTTCTGAAACCAAATTAATTGTGTAATTCAGTTTCCCTCTTAGTGTGGCATTGTTGTTAAAAGCCAGGGCTTTTTTCTTTTGAAATGGTTAAAAAGGTACTTTAAAAAGAAATACAGCAGTACTGATTTGAACCTGGAGCCGTGTGCAAAATGTACAAAATTTATTTTTTCAATTAAATTTATTTGCCACCCATCTCATCACAGGTGATTCTGGGTAGCTTGCAACATTAAAAGCAATAAAACTATAAAAATAGGTATTTCTAATAATATTAAAAAGTTAAAATTAAAGATGGGGAGGGAGGGAGCAGGATGTGCAGGGCGGGAGGTGGGATCTTCTATTAGTTCATCAGCCACCTCCTGAGTGATACTCCCGCCCCAAACCAACTGACAGGCTCCTGGTCTTCAGGCTCTTGCGGAAGACCAGGAGGGTGGGAGCATGTTTCACCCCAAGGCAAAGGGCAGGAACCATGGCAGAGATGGCTCTTCTCCTGGACTCTGCCAGCCGAAATTCCTTGATCAATGGGGTCCACAGTATACCTCCTCTGCTGGCATGGGTGGGGCAGGGCAGTCCCATTGGGATGAGACAGTTCCTCGGGTAATTTGGACCCATCCTAGATGTTATTATGTGTGAACAGCTGTAATTTTGTTCTACAGCTATGCAGAAATATGAACAGCAAACTCCTAGTTTACTTCAGTTTTAGATAACGTAATCTCATTAAGCCTTTTATTTGTATTAAGCCTTTTATGTATTTATCAAATTTGTATAGACCTCATCTCAGAAAGAGTGACTCTGAGCAGCATTATGATTAACAGAATGATGAAACACCGTAATGATTTCAAAATCTAAGCTAAAGAAGAACTACAGTTACAGTGCCTAGTGTAAAAGGCTACTCTCTAAATGAGAGGCTAAATTTTATCTTTGGGAATGCTTTTTTCTCTAATAAATGCAGAGCTGACATCACATCACAGTTATTGTTGTTACTCCTCCTCCCATTTATACCATATCTTTCTGTAAGTACAGTACAGAGATATTTCACTCTTCCTCAGTGTTGTGCTTTAGATTTGTTGTTCTGTAGCTTTCAAAATTCCCAGCCAACAAACATGATTGCTAGTCCCAACCATCTGGAGAGGGTTGGCTTAATGGAAAGCTGAGTTTCACTGACATTACAATGCTAAGCTAACTGAATAATTTAATATCTAAATCTCAAGAGATGAGAACAATGTAATAATGTTTCTGCTACAATGGGAATTATATTTCTCATATTATGCTGCCTCTTTTGTAGTTTCCTTAAAAAATTACATTAAAGTCCACGGCTGAATTCAGATTATATATCACAATTTAGCTCTGTAAGAATAACCTTTGACTCTTCTTATGTTTGTATAAATATTTCTTTCCTAATTAACCACAACTTGCAACATCAACCAATGCAAAATAAACTATGGTTAATATTGAATAATGGGACCAAGCAATTCTTTAAACTAGAGATGGTACACATACATCAAAACTGAGTACTGTCCTGAACATTTGTTTCTGTTTGCTTATTTCAGTATCGCTATCTGTTTCTACTGTTTATTTATGTACTCATTCTTTATGTGGGTCTTATACAATGCTTGTATAATTGCTATCTTAGCATCTTGTGATAGACTTGCATATTTCTCTTCTTTTAATGTGTAAATGCAGTTTCTATTCATGCTTAATGCTTGGGTACTACTAGGTTTTCCAGAGCGCTGTTCACACTATCCATAGATGGGTTCTTCTTCTTCAGGACTTGACAGGAACTGAGTGAGAGCTGGAAATTTCACTTCCTCTGACTTAGCTACACCCACAATCCCATGGTTCCCCAGTCTTCACTCAATTGCTGGCAAGAACTGAAGTGTTTTTTTGTGAGCTTAGGGTTTTTCCCTCCTTTATCCTTCCTCTAGTTCCCCTTTAGTGCCACTTTTGGCTCGTTTAGGCTTTTCTTTCCTTCTTGACTGTTTCCTTTTTCTTTCGGTACTGCTGTTTAGCTTGCTGCGATCGGCGCGTGGTGTGTCTGGGGTCCCAGGCTGCCTGCGCCTCCGCGCTACTCGCTGGGGGCAGCTGCTGGATTCTGGTCCCTTCGGGGCAGTTCCGGCTATTTCTTCTCCTCCGTTGCTGCGTGGGACAGACTTTGCAGCACCTCCACCATTCCGCTGCCCCTTTTTTTCATCCAAGCGGCGCGGAGACATTGATTCGAGTTCAGCATCACTGTCAGGACTCCACAAGGGCGGCGGCATCTCAGGGCTGTCTGTCTGACAATCAACTGCCACCCGCCAGGTGATCGCCGTAACGGACCTTCGGGCCATTACTTTGGCACCGCTTTGATTGCTTGTTTGGCATTGCTGCACCCTGGCTAACAGATAGAAGGCCGCGGTTTTGTCGGACCTTTGGGCTGGCTAAATTGGCGCGAAAACTGGCGTCCGCCATTTTCTTTTGCTGCCGCCTTGCACCCACCATTTTGTTGGACCTTCGGGCCTTCACTTTGGCATGGTTTGGGTCATGTTTGCACGTTTGAGCTGGCCGGCTAAATTCTCGTCGACCTTGCTCCATTTGCCTTGCTCGCTGTTCACGCAGACCCTTAATTGCTGCCGGGCTGTTCTAAAAAAAAAAAGCCAATAGTCCCTCTGAGCAGGAAGTTCCTGACTTGACATGGCGGATTCTCCCCTGTCATCAGATCTTGAGCCAGAGGCTAGCCCACCTCATGGGTCCGCCAAACGCATGCAGAAAGGCTCCGCCCCTCTCTTTTCAAATCCCTTCTGCACAAGGCTCGTCTCACTAAGGAATCTCAATCTTCCTTGGGGCCCCACGATGTCTTGTTCAAGACCACCAAAACCTGAACAGGACTGTATTCCTTGCCCACAATTGTTTACGGATGTCATTCAGACTCCATGGGGTCAGCCCGGCTCCTTGACTACGCCCAGCAGCCTCGACAAAAAGCTTTATTGCTCTGCTCTGGAGCTGGAGGACCTGCTTGCTCTTCCTGCAGTGGACTCCCCGGTTGCCTCCCTCTCTTCATCATCCTTCCTTTCGACTGATTCCTTGGACGACCTCAAGGCGGAAGACCATCGTGCTGAGCTGGCCTTTCGAAAGTCCCATCAGGCTGTGGCCTGGGCAATTAAGACAGCAACGGCTACGTCCTTTTTGAATAGGGCGTCCCTTATTTGGCTGAGGCAACTACAAGAACGTCTCCCCCCTGAGGAGACCAGGTTGCATCAAGACATTAACAAAATAGTGGCAGCAACTGAGTATTCTGCCGATGCATCCTTGAACTCTGTCAAATTTGCCTCACGGACCCTAGCCTCCACCGTCACATTGAGGAGGCTGTTTTGGCTTCGCCATTGGAGGGCTGACTTGAAAGTGAAGTGGAAGCTGGCAGCAGCTCCCTACAAACCTCCAAATCTTTTTGGGTCCGCATTAGATCCAGTCCTGGTCGAGGACAAAGATAAAAGGAAAGTACTTCTGTCTTCCACCCATCGCCCAGACCGTCGCTACGTTCCTTACTCTCATCGTCAGTCCTTTCGGCCCAATACTGCCTCAGGGGGACCCTCAGCACAGCATTCCTTTCAAGGGTCTGACCATTATCATGACTGACAACCATACCGTGACTGGGGAAGGGCGCAACAGTTCAACAAATGTCAGTTTCGAGGTTCCGGATACAAGTTTGCCCGGAGGGGCAAATGACTCCTGCCCCCCCGGACCCCATAGGAGGTCGTCTGCGACTTTTTCATTGACAGTGGTTCCATTCGACCTCCGACTTGTGGGTGCAGCACACTACATCCTTGGGACTTCCTTTAGAGTTTATCGGCCTCCCACCCAACCGCTATGTCACTTGTCCGATTCCCCAGTCATCAGAACTCAAATTGCTCATGTCTGCGGAGATCTCCCATCTGTTAGCCATCAAAGCAATAGAACTGGTGCTGCTGGCCCAATGCCGAGAGGGATTTTACTCGACACTTTTTCTCGTGCCCAAGTCCTCCGGGGGTTGGAGGGCAGTTTTAAACTTAAAACATCTGAATCTGTCAGTTCGCTACCGCAGATTCAAAATGCATTCTCTCCACTCTATCCTTGGCGGAGTGAGGCGGGGGGATTTTCTCCAATCTGTCGATTTGCGGGAGGCCTATCTGCATGTCCCAGTTCATCCCGATCACAGGAAATATCTGAGGTTCATACCTGAGTATGCGGGACACCATTTCCAGTATTGTGCGATGCCCTTCGGGCTTTCCTCTGTGCCCCGCACGTTCACCAAACTAGTGGCAGTGGTAGCAGCAACTCTCCGTTCTGTACCGGTACCGGTTTGCTACCTCGACGATATTTTGATTCTCTCCTCCTCACTAGACCAGGCGATTCGGGACAAGGATGGTGTCCTAAATGCATTCCAGCGCGACGGTTTCTCGATCAATTTTAAGAAGAGTCATCTGGTTCCCACCACGCGCCTCCTTCACCTAGGTGCAGTGATCGACTTGACTGCAGGCCAAGTTTTCCTGTCCCCAGACAGAGTTCAGAGTATTGTCGATCTAATTCATCAGGTCCGCACTATGGAGAAGGTGCCCGTATTGCTCCTGTCCCAATTACTCGGAAAAATGGTGTCTTGTTACAACATTGTTCTGTGGGCACGCAGACATTCCCGCTCTCTGCAGTGGTTCCTGCTGCCATTCCAACACGCGGGACACTTCAACGAGACACGCAAAGTGTACCTGCCTCCACAAGTTCGGCTGTCCCTGCGTTGGTGGACGTCTACATCCCTTCTCAAGGGCTCAGACTTTCTGGAATCAGAGAGACTGGTACTTACCTCGGATGCAAGTCTCCATGGCTGGGGGCCCCACCTTCTCAACCTGGTGGCGCAGGGTCAGTGGTCAGAACCCGAACGCCGGCTCTCCATAAATCTGCTAGAGCTTCGGGCTATCAGGCTGGCCCTTCTTCATTTCCGTTTGTCAGTCGAGGGTCGACACATCCTAGTCCTCATGGACAATGTTTCGGCCAAGGCTCACGTGAACAGGGAAGGGGGCACGAGGTTACGAGCCCTGATGTTCGAGACAGAGAAGTTATTCAATTGGGCGGAACGGCATCTCCTTTCAGTGAAAGCAGATCACATCTCAGGGACGGCCAACATACAAGCCGATTGGCTCAGTCGGGAACGGATCGACTCTGCGGAATGGCAGCTTCACCCATCTCTGTTTCAGGAGATCGTCTCCAGCTTCGGGACTCCCGTGATAGACCTATTTGCGTTCCCCGCAAACGCTCAGCTGCCACGGTTTATCTCCCGCTACTGGACTCCCTTGGTGGAAAATCACGACGCCTTGCGGTGCAGTTGGCTCACTGGTCTCCTATATGCGTTTCCGCCAATTCTGCTGTACTTCTGGTAGCTCCCAACTGGCTTCGGAGACCATGGTACTCCGATCTCGTAGCTCTCTCCGTTGACCGTCCCTGGGTGATCCCGCCTCAACGCCTCTCTCTGTGCCAGGGGGCTATATTCCATCCCGAGCCCCAGTGGCTGCAATTGGCCGTCTGGCATTTGAGCGCGTCATCTTGAAGAAAGATAACCTATCCAATGGAGTCATCGGTACTATCCAGGTGGCCAGACGCCCTTCTACTACTCGTATTTACGAGGCCTCATGGAAAGCTTTCTGCAGCTGGTGTTCCAAACACCATGTGGATCCCACCTCTGCGACCATGCAGGATGTCCTCGAATTTCTACAAGCCGGTCTCATCAAAGGTTTGGTGCCTTCCACCTTGTGACGTCAAACGGCAGCATTGTCCACAGTTATCACATGTCCGCCATACCATTCTCTTGCACACCATCCGAGGATTCGTGGTTTCCTTCATGGCGCCACAAATTTGTGTCCTCCAACAGTCCACCGCAATCCGAGTTGGGACCTTACTTTGGTGCTGCAGGAGCTCACCTCACCACCATTTGAACCATTGAGGTCAGTCCCTGTCAAAACGTCCATTTTAAATGAAGGGTGGGAAAAGGTAGAAGGGTTGAGAATGGAAAGAAGTATAAAATGCATGATCAGGAAAGAGACTGATAAATATTTTAATATTTTAATATTTAAACTATTTAATATTAATATTTATCAGCAACTTAGTGTGCTAAGACTGAACGTAAAATCAGATGAGTTGTTTCCATGACACACAACATAAAGGAGAAAGTCATTTACATATTGAGAGTTGCACCTGAGTTTTACAAGATCATAGCAGAATATATAAAGTAATCCTAATCAGTAGTTAATTGCTGCACTTGAAATCTTATTAAAATAAGCTTGTAAGAAACTAACAACCAGTTTTTAATAGATCAGTCATTCAACAACAAGCCTATTGAAAGATTTAAAATGATGTTTCATTGATCTGTTGTTAAGCTTATTATAAGTATGTAACTGATTGATTCTTTGGTTAATAATAGGAGGTTAAGAAGTAACCTTAGGGTTTGAGTCTCTTTTATATCAATTAACTTGCTGAAAATTTCCTGTAGCATTTAAAGTATTTAAAATTGCATTACATGTTTGACTGAATGAACAAAACATCACAAGAATTAAAAAAAGATTAATAATGGATTACTATGTAGTATATATTGAGACGTACCAGGCATCCATGTTTAGAATGGTATATGAACGTAATTTTTAAAAAACGAAAATGGTAAGCAGATTTGAATAAATTACAGGGCTCTTCAAAATATTTTGTTCATTTTATTAATTTTTAGCTAAATACATTTCCCAGAATGTTAAATACTATTATTCCAGATAAAGATGCTTTAGGCTTCAAAACTATTTTGTGATGGCAAACCTTAAGTTTAACATTGCTAGTTGAATAAATTTATAATGCTATATCTATTTATATAGATAAAATAAAAATTATATGATTGCTGGGTTCATTACTATGTTATTGAGATATTTTTCTCAAAAACATTTCACCAAAATTGTAATAAAAAGCATCTGGTGAGGATCATATTGGAGGGAGCTATATAACTTGTCCTTAGTAATACATAACAAGATATACATTCCTTTAAAAAAGACCAAAAAAAACCCCCTCTCCATACAATTTGTATATATTTTATATTCATGCCTGCTTATTAAGAAAGCATAAACTGATTTGAAATTTAAATTCATTTGCTATTAAAACCTCCCAGAAGAAAAAATACAATTAAATTTGCTCACTGCCCCTTACAATAACAAAAAAATATCTTCGGTTAATTAATTTTTTACTCCAGTTCTTGTGAAAGGTGGAACACCCATTCCTTTTTAACACAATTACCAAGAATCATTATATATGCATGAGAGATGTTCATATGCATATATGACTCTATACAAAATAATGGGTTGAGAGTACTTTTTCAATTGCAATTCACAATTGTGTCTCATAAAATAAACAACAAAGTATACATGGAAAATGCTTGTATAGCATGGAACTGACTGCACCAGTGGATCCAAAAAGGATTGGATTGCCCCTGAAGATTTGTTTTTAATAATAGCAAGATAAAAGTGCATTAAGTAAATAAATAAAAGGGAGCTTATTTCTTCTTCTTTCTTTTTTTTGTACTGTTCTGATTCTTCAAATTATGCCTATGTTATAACTGGGCAACTGATGGTTAATTAATTGTTGTATTGTTCTGATGAGGGTGAGAGTAGCTCACCTTTCAAGCACACCTTGTCCTGCTTGTGAATGGAAATTTAATTTTGGGGGCAGAATATAAAAATTAGTTGCCATGTCTTTATTGGGTTCTGATGAATTGATAATATTACGTGCCATGGTAATGCAATGTCTGCAAAAAGAAAAGTGAGCTCAGAGACATCAGGAATTCAGTAGTTCAGCCTTAAGCAACATACATTTTTATTATTGCCTTCTTTCCCCTCCCATGGACCATATTTAATATTTCCTCTCATCTATGAGCAGCTCATTGTTGGTGACTTTCCTGGGAGGGTAAGCTCTCAGTGATATAGTTCATAGCATAATTTGGCTGCCCAAGCTGCCAGTAGAAGGTAACGATCCATGAAGGAGGCCATTTATAATAATAGTAGATAAATATAGGAAATGGGAGACTGTCCTAGAAGTACTAAAATAGTATGGAAGAGAATACTTTGTCAGCAAAAACAAAGTGGTAATATGTGTAACACTGGGAGAACAGGATTTTGATTGATGGAATATTTAATTATATCCAAGAGGTGTTGACTCAGTGACCACAGAAATAAACCTTCTTCAATAAAAGAAAATATTTGTAGCTCAGGGTTGAAATGAGAGGTCCTTTGTGCTCTCTGAGCTTGGTTGGTTTTTTTGCAGACATTTGATTATGCAAACTGGGTAAAATAATTAGTGCTAGAACTGATGATGTCATCCAGGTCATGGTTGTCCCAAAGAAGCTTCTTCAGCTCTTCAGCTTCAGCTGAAGAAGTTTCTTGAATGAGAAGCAAAACATCTTCAAAGAAACACCAGAAAGTAGAGTTGCCTCTGGAAAAAAAAGCCTTTGGGATAGCACTGTTGATGTTACCTAGTTTGCGTAATCAAATGTCTGCAAGAAAATCAAATGTCTGCCCCCACGGAGAGGGTTCGCAACTTAGGTGTCCTCCTTGATGCACGGCTGTCGTTAGAAGAACATCTGACAGCTGTGGCCAGGGGGGCTTTTTATCAGGTTCGCCAGATTTGCCAGTTGTGACCCTTTCTAGATCGGGACTCCCTACACACGGTCACTCACGCGCTCGTCACTTCCCGCCTGAACTACTGCAATGCTCTCTACATGGGGCTCCCCTTGAGGGGCACCTGGAGGCTCCAGCTGGTCCAGAATGCGGCCGCACGGGTGATTATGGGAGCGACAGGGTGCTCCCATGTAACATCTCTCCTGCGCGAGCTGCACTGGCTCCCGGTGGTCTTCTGGGTGCGCTTCAAGGTGTTGGTTACTACCTTTAAAGTGCTCCATGGCTTAGGACCGGGATA
>JANHZT010004669.1:141733-159021 GCA_032468215.1 Stegonotus admiraltiensis | reverse complement strand
TTAACGCATTGTAAGCCGCCCTGAGTCTCCGGAGAAGGGCGGCATATAAATCAAAGCAAAATAAAATAAAAATAAAAATACACACTCAGTAGACATTTTACCTTCACCTCCTAGATGGTATGTGAAAAGGGCTTTGTTGACACTTTTGTGACCTGGAAGATATTAGATGGTTACCTGGAAAGTTCCCTTGCCTGTTCCACTGTGCATTCCTCATTTGTCACCTATCTCATCCTCCTGCACTGTCAGCAACTTCAATGCTAGTGTAAACAAGCAAAACCAATAAAAGCAAAATACACAAGGTGAAACCATTTGTACTCCCAGTGTATATAGTAATACATCTGGAAAAAAATCATACTTAAGCTACTTCTATGCTATATACAGGAAAGTATAATGTTTTAACGTCATTTAATCAGTCTCTATCTACTTTTCAGGTTTATATGGAGAACAGATCACATTTTAGGTCATATTTATGCAGAAATATTGAAAATTCAGAAGGGTTCACAAGCTTTTAAGCACCACTGTATTAACTTCAAAACAACGGCTAAGAAAAAAGAAAAAAAATTACACAGAGAAATGGGGAGGATATGTATAGTAGGTGTATTATCTGCAGCAGAAACTTAATGTATTGATTTGCTTGTTAGTTTTTATTTGAGATATACTGGAAAATCACAATCCTGGATTTTGGCAGTATGAAATTGAGAGGCTCTAAGCTGGATACTCAGAGTTCTTGGGTTGTTCAGCCTCTTTATAATATTTCATTCATTCATTCATTCATTCATTCATTCATTCCCCATCTTGTATCCAATGACTTTGGATATCTTACAGCATTAAAACTTTAAAGCATTAAAAACATTAAAGTCAACAATCTGAACACAGTGGATAAAATAATTAACAAATACAAACCAGATGGGAAAGGAGGGAGCCAGACACATGATGGGGGGTGGGGAGGCAGAATTAAATTTTAGTTAGTCAGCCAATATGAAGCTCCCCCATTGGGTCTCCAAGCCATCTGGCAGAGCGAGGTCTTCAGGGTGTTATGAAACATCAGGAAGATAAGAGCCAGTCTCATCTCAGAGATGAGATGTTCTAGAGAGCATCAATAAATGGACAATAAATTATTAGTAATATTTTCAGAGGGATAGTGGTCCGTATTGAAGGCTGCCACTTTGATGATCTTCCTATGAAAGCAGTAATTGTGCAATTTGTGTTATATCAGGAACTGAGGAACGATCTATCATTCTGAGAAACAATTTTAAGCCCATTATATGATCCACAGTCTCTTGTTTTTTTTCTGGATGATTTGATCTTTGTATCTTTGTATTTGACAACTTACTTTTCTTCACCAAAATATAAAAAAGTTTTCTTTTGAAACTGATGAAACTATGGTTCTGAAAGACCATAAACATACACCTTACATTTTAAACCACAATTGTATGACATACCCGGTGTACTTACACTGACTCCAGATATATACAGTATGTGTGGCTTATATGTTTTGTACAGTTGGTTGGAATAGCTATTATTATTTCCCATGTACAATTTCTAAAAAAAAATGCTTGGAAATGCATCCTTGTGATGTATTAATAAAAGACTGAATATAAATTTGCATTTACCTGTCTGGTTCTTTTGGTGCAATTGAGTAAATGTTAAAATACCCTTGACATATGATCCATTCCTGATAGTTTAACTACAGATCACAAATTGTACTTCTTTTCCATTTGGTAGGCTTTCAGAAAAAAAGACAATAAACCCATTTGAGCAAAATAATTCCAGCAAGTTGCCTTAGCTACAGAATAGGAGGATGGAAAGGAACCTCAGCTGTTTTTAATGTCCTATTAAGCAGTCTAGATATTTTCCCCACACTGCATCATTGAGCTACAGTAAATATTGGGGTGTATTAATGAGGGTTAAGAATCTTTAGAACTTTCTGTATCCTCAACACCTTCCTTATGTGGAAGCTGCTGGCACTCGGCTGCTGTAACATCTCTTTAGGAGTTTTCTGAAGTGGTTTTTGACCTCAGAAAGAACCTCTCCTAGAGTTTCAGAGAGAAGCACCAAGAATGATCTGATGTTGAATCCGTTCCTTAGTCAACTGAGTCTTCTCTTCAATCACAGAAGAGAAAGCAGATCAATCTGGTCCTAAGGCATGAAACTGTAACATGATTTTGTAAATCATTGATAAGTAATGACATTTGTACAGAAGTGAAATTTGGGTTTCAAACTATTTTTATAATTGCTAAAGGATAGAAACAGGCAGGTAATTTCTGCTTGTGTAGCTAATAGCACTAATTCCATGAGGGGATACAACATGCAGAAACTGGTTTCTTCAAATGCTTTTTCATGATAAATTGGAAACTGCATGTACAGTTTACAGGTTGATGTACATCTTTTAATATGATCTGCATTCTTACCTGACATCTAGTCCATCCATCTTGTAGTACTGATGAGATCACATCTCAACAATATCTACTGTACCTCTTTTGAACACTAATAGTTTGGAGTTCCCATGACTAGATTGGAATTGTTTTAAGGTTCTCCAGTGAAAAATGTAGGCAAGTTGGAAGAGTCTCTTGAGTTTTTAAATACAAACATAAGAAATGTATGTTTGAGTGTTGCATGCAAGACTATATTATGTCTCAAGTAAGTAGACATCTACAGTATAATGTGCTATGCCCAAATTGCAATACAATGAATAGTACTGCAAAATAAAAATAGAATTAATCTTATAAAAGTTTGTAACACGTTTTCCATAATTTTACATTAACTAAACTCTATAAACCTATTCTTATTTATTGAACTTTATTTGATTACTTTCCACAGAAAAACTATATTAATGTTTCATTTGAGAGAATTATATTTTTTAACCTTATTATTAAACTCAAAGTATTTTCCATTATGAAAGTACTTAAACATTTTTAAGAAAATATCACACAGAAGGGAAATAAATTTGAAATCCTCCTTTCTACACTTCATGAATAAATAAATATGAAATGAACATTGCTCATTTTTAGGATAATAGTTGAAGATATGCTTAAAAGTACAGTATTGGATATTATTTTAGATGATTTTTAAAAAAAACACTAATTTCCCAATGTTTTAAATCGCTACTTCTGCATCATTACCATTCATATTCTGAACACTTCTTTCTTACCCCACAGAAACTGTACATATATGTATTTATAACTATATATGTATACATATTTACAAGGGTTGAATGAAAAGTAGTGTCTTTGCCTCTGTAACTTTAGTTTAAATATGGATGTTTTAGTACGTGAAACAAAATCATCCTTGAATTGAGGCCTTTTGTTACATTTACTTACTTTTTTTTCATGGTTACTCCCATTCATTGCACATTTCATTCAACAATGGACAATGTTTAAATCCATCACAAAAGAACCCACACTTTGTCTCTTGTGACAGGTCAAGGCAGTCCTTTCCTCTTCATCAAACAGATGCCCACAGAGGTAATCCTTCAGTTTTGGGAAAAGGTGCAAATTGCCTAGTACCAAATCAAGACTATAGGCAAATGGATTAAAACCATGAGATCCAACTTTGAAATTGCCTCCTGGAGAGCTTGTGAAATATAAGGCCTAACATGATGTTTCAATAACATTTCCTTCTTGTGCTTCTGAACATTGTGTTGCAGTATAATGTGCAGAACTTATCTTGGTACCAAGTTCAAGGAATGCTACGTGGATAACACCTTCAATTCCTGATGCTTTCATCTCTGCTGCCAGCATGCCAGAAACCCATCTTCTAATATGAAATAACATCGATGATGTTAGCCCATATTCCTGTGAAATGCCAAGCCTTGCAGCAATTTTCCTTTGCGTGATCCCTCAGCTATTCTTAATCAGTTCATCACGTTTTCTCGTGTGCAACTTGTTGGTTGCTGTCACATACAGTTCATTCTTCATCACACAAATCAGCTCTCCCAGTTCATCACTTTAACATATTTTGGCCTAGCAATGAACAGGAGTCATATCAAAAAAATCATCCCCACAAACAAACTCATTTGGGGTGAATTTCAGTTGAAACTACTTATTTGGTAGCTAAATTCCAATTATGGCATGTTGCTTAAAATTTAGTGATGAGTGACATAAAGCATATTGATCCAAAGGGTTCTAATAGCTGAAAGCAGTTAAGAAGCAATATCTGACAGTGATTAGGAAAGGAAGTATTTGAATCGGTGTCCCTTGGTTTGAGCAAGATGACTATTCCTTCATCTCCCAGAGCAATAACCTCACTTGGGACTGCTGTCTTGCAATCTTCTCACAAAGAACAACTATCTGGAGCACTAATTTCAACTCCTCCTCCTTGTCCAGAGAGGAGTTACAAAGAGCTAGTCTACTTGCTATCTTTTCATTCTGCCGTGATTGTCAGCTCTGCTTTCAGCCAAACTATCTTCAGTTCAGTTTCTTCCCTGGAAGTCCCAATGAATGTGTTATTTTCTAAAGCAGAGATTGGCAACATGCTGTCCCAGGATCAGACAGAGTCCCCAACTCCTTCCCTATGGCCCACTGAGCACTTTTGTTTACAATTCTGAAATATTTTATGGCATAATTTCTAATCATTTTAAGTTAGGAATGAATGGAAACTGTAATGTAAGCTCTATAAGGGATTTAATATAATGTAAAAACAAAACCCACCCAACCCCTCTCCCCACCCCCCCCCCCAAATTTCAGCCACCTCCTCTTTTCATCCTTGCCTACCCAGTACAAATTACATGTTTTCCACATGTCAGCTAGCATTGAAAGGGAGTTAATTTATAAATTATTACAGAATCTTTACATAACTCTAGTGAACCACTATTAATAATGAAGAGTATTTTGTGATTCTGTGGAATACAGACTATTGATTGCATATTTGGGGGCAAAAGATAACCAGGAATTGGTTTATTGTACAAATAAGACTAGAGAATATGAATGGAAAAACACAACAGAACTTACAATATTATTTGTGTATTTGGGGGTGCTGTTTAATATTTTGTAGTATAACACTACAATCTCTGCATATTTACTTAGAAGAAAGTCCGGTCAATTTTTATGCAATTTTCTGCTAGGTTTGGAGAGCATAGTTTTTCCCGTCTTTGCTATGGATTTGTATCTATAGATGAAGAGATAGATAAAAAAAAACATTTTGTCCAACTTGCATTTAGTTAGATGTATGAAAACATTTTTTATGGGATAATCTTCAAGATACCAGAAAGCTATAACTAAAGATATCCAGGATAAATTGGATTGGAGCAAACTAATTATATAGAGTTTAGGGCATTGGCTATGTAATGTAAAAAATGAAAAACTTTCAGACTGCATGTTTAGAAGACTTCATTGCACAGTACTGAATACTGCTTTGATAGCTGTCTCTTATACCAATTACTATTCAGTTGCAGAAAAGTGTATCTGTCTGACTGAATAAATCCCTTGTAATGTTGGTATCTCAGAGGGTTTCTTAAATAGGGCAGAGCTAAATCGTCCCTGTTTTACAGTGACCCCTTGAACATGATGCAATTGAGGTTTCATGACCTCCTTTGAATCTCATTTGGTAAATTGGTGGTGTCTGATGCAGGAAAAACAGTTACACTTGTGTAATGTTTGGTTAATTGTTTATTTATCATTCACATATTTGCTGAAAAAAGTCAGCAATGCTACCAGATGCCAAAGCAAAGAGGAAGGTCCTAGAAATGGAGGCACTTAACTACACTTGATGGTATTTATGTATAGAGAGGGCCTTGACATTGTGTCCTTTCTCCTTGAAGATTTGTATATTTTTATTTTTCTGGGATTTTTTGTTCAGTTATGACACATATTTATCAGTTGTCAGAGGATGCTAGAATTTTTTCATCAAATTTTAGAAAAATCTAACCTTACAGGCTGTTATTAGAAATGCACATGTGTTTCTTAAGGCATCCAGAGGAAAAATGGAGTCTGCAGATTGACTTGTGCCAGATTTCTCCCCTATTGAAAAATACCTGATGGACTAAATTAAGTTCTGCATGGAACACTGCAAACAAGCATTTTATTAGGAAATTTTATTTTATTTTTATTGAATTATTGGTTGGTTTTACTCTTACTCTTTTTTTTCTTTTTACTCCTGCAATTGTGTGGACTGCAGTTTTCTTCACAAGTTTTTTCAGAAGTGGCTTGTCTTTACCTCATTCAGGCTGAGAGAGAGAGAGAGTGGTTAAATAGAATGAATGAACTGAACGAAATAAATGATGTGTTCAGATATCTGAATAATCCTGTCCTATTCTACAATTTGACCTTTACTCTGCCATGTGCTGCAATCTAAAAGATTTGAATTATGTTAGCACAATTCAGATTACAGATTACAGAAGTATTTGTATTTGAAGACTATGGCACTGCTTTGAAAATCAAGCCCTTACTATTTGTGCTTAGCCATGCTCACAGTTGAGAATACTGGATTTCTACATGTGGTGGCCATATACCATGAAAAATGAATAATGAAATTCATCATATATAACAGTACACAGATGTCTCATACCCTAATCCCCTTATTTGGGGTTTCACAAATCAGTCACAGAACCTAACTAATATTTATTTGTTTATTTGATTTTATGACTCTGATTCCAAATGACTCTGGGTGGCTCACCATACATTAGAAATGGTAAAAAACAGTATAATAGGAAACAACAAAACCAAACTAAAAAAAAAAATACATACAAAGCCAGTAAGGCTTTGATGATGATAATGCAGTTTGATTATGATGGACCAAGCCACCTGTTTCATCCGTTATCCAGAATAAGTGAGTAGGAAGGACTCACTTTTATGCAATGTAACTAGCTAAATTATTTAAATTATAAGGAAATCATGCTGAAGAAATGACCTACTTTTTCTTAATAAACATGTGGCACACCATTTTGATGATGATTTGTACTGGGCTGGGGTTTCTTCAATACAGTGATATCTGGTTCTACATTATCCCCTAGGCCCGTGATGGCAAACCTACGGCACACGTGCAGGAAGTGGCATGCAGAGCCATCTCTCCGGGCATGCGAGCTGTTGCCTGTTGCTCTTCTGGGTTCTGGTACACTGGCCAGCTGGTCTTTGTGTGCATGGAAGCGCCAGAAACCAGAAGACCAGGTGGCCAGTGTGCATGTGTATGCCAGAAACTGGAAGATCATCTTCCAGGTGCGCACATGCGCAGCAGGTGGCTGCTCTTCCAGTTTCCAGCACTCCCATGCGCATGAAGACCAGCTGGCCGGCATGCTGGAACCCAGAAAAGCAATTTTGCTCTTCCAGAGGAGTTATGCATCCAGGAGGCTCCTTAAATTGGCCCTGGGATTTCAGAGGGAATGAGCAGATCGCCGATGACAACATCTGGGGCGGTGGGCAGGGCCTCCAGCTGGTTTTACTACCAGTTCTTGCAAACCAGTCTGAACTGGGGGCAATCCACCACTGAAAGACACGCACACAGAAGCCGATAGGAGTCCTTGCCTAATTCCTAGGTCTCCATTTAACAGACAGAATGGTGAGTAGATCAAACGGAAGATGAAACCTGAGAAAATCATGTTAGGGAAGAGGTAATAAGATGCTCAAAAAGAGTAAGGCAAGCATTTTAAGGAAGAAAAGGGAATATATGAATTTGAGGGCTAGTATAGTGAGGCAAGTTATCCAACGATTTTGTAAACCTTGCTTTATAGCTCAGTAAGTATTATGAATCCAGTCAATTATGTAACACTCTATCATTAAGCTAACAAAGATTGTACACAGTCATATATACCAGGGGTGGGTTCTACTTACCTTTAATACTGGTTCGTAGCAGAACCACAAGCATGCTCTTCTGCGTGTGCACAGAAGCGTTTTGGTGACATCGGGGTCGGTGGGTGGAGCCTCCCGCTGGTTTTACTACCAGTGCGAACTGGGGGCAACTCAGCACTGATATAGACTTATTATATGTTTTTTCAAGAGATCACAGTTTTGTTCTTAGATTTCTTCTTTTACAGGTTAACCACCATTTATAAAGACTAACAAAAGTGTAGAGGCCAGTCTAAAAATAGCCTTTACAGTTTAAGACAGGGGTGAAATACTCCCAGTTCGGACTGGATCGCCCGATCTGGTAGCGATGGCAGCGGGTGGTTCAGAGAACCTGTAGCAAAAATCCCTGCTCCCCTCCCCCCCCCGTGCCCAGCTAAGCCACGCAATCATCAGAGGCTTTTTTTAACTTTTAAAAGCATTTTTTTCTACAACCTCTTCCGCCAAAGAGGTTGTTAAAAAAATGCTTTTAAAAGGGGGAAAAAAAGAGCCTCTGACGATCCCAGCTGAGCCGTGCACTCGTCAGAGGCTGTTTTTTTTTTACTTTTAAAAGCAATGCTTTTAAAAGTGAAAAAAAAAGATTGCGTGCCACAGCTGATCACCCCCCCCCGTGGGGGTGCTCTTCTACTTACCGCATGCCGCCTTTTGGTGTGCACTGCATGCACGCACCTTGCATTTGGTGCATGGTGCACACCATGAATGTGCAGCCAGTGAACCGGTTCAGATTTCACTACTGGTTTAAGAGGTCTCTGAAATTAAATCATTCTCAGATTAAATATTCCGTAGTGCTAGTTGCTATTGCAATATATCAGAATCTTGTAGCATCTTACAAAAGTAACAAATTTCTTCTATCATAAATCTATAGAAGTCTAGCATTTCCTCTTAAGCATAAAGATACCATTCATACTGAAGATATTTTTCTTCCATGTTGACATGTAAAGCTTGATATTTCCAGTGTGGTTTATATTTTACTAATCATTTTCAGGAAAGCGATTTGCACTCCCATTTCTTTTACTGATAGACGAGGGAAAATGTTAAATGAGTTCTGTTTCTTCTGAGTCCTTTTACACTTGATGTCAAAACAGCTTTCCTTGTGATTTCTGTTTCCTGGAGTATTACTATGATGCATTCAATTCTCCCTTCCTCCCAGCCATGCAAAATCTCGCTCAGCCTGGTCTGATGGTGCCAGACAGGGAGGAGAGGTCACACTTAAATAGATAAGCAGAGAACAGAGAAAGATAAACCCTATTTTGAACTATTGGGATAAACAGCAGTTTCCATGAAGTGTCTGCTGAGGAGCTATTTAAAAGTATTGAGATATTGTTGAAGGATGCACAATATGGTAGCATAAATACTTTTTAAAAATCTTTCTATTACAGTAATTCAACACTAGTTGCTAAAGCAGATTAGCTAGAATATAAATTGTACTTGTTGAAGAAATATTTCTGGTTTTGAGTAAGTTTATCCAATTTTTAGCCAACTAGGAAAAAGGCATACTTTATAAAAGGAATACATAGTTGAATCTGGGCAGGCTTTCTTAAACAGTAAAGCCGTACATGGCTTTGGACTGTGCTTTCTGTTAACCTGCCAACTGATTAGCATCTTTTTAAGAGGCTCATTTGGGGGAATCCTGTATGACAAGGGAGGGCATGTAGCAATTGTGGAAAAAGACTGTTGTTTCTCAGGTAAGATACATAGAGTATCTTTATTATAAATCAGATATCAGTGTGAATCCATTTGATGCAGGATGACTGAAGGTTATAGATCATATTGCTGCCTACCACATTGGTCCAGTGCAGATTAATGGACATATATTTTTAAATTTCCCACTCCAGGGCTGAATAACTGACCCCAGGTCACCCAGCCACCTCTGTGCCAAAAGGAGGAACAGAACATGCGTCTCCCTGCTTCTGTCCAGCATCTTAACCAGTACATTAAACTAGCTGTGCAAATGAACTAACTTTTCAGTATTAAATATTCAGACTCACGTGTGACCCATAGAACCTCTTCAAAGGGCTTTGCAAATTGCATTATGGGAAAATTATTGCACTTATGTTCATTTCATTAAATTTAGTTTTTGTCCTACCCATTTTTTTGTTCTGACCCTGCCCACTTTAGGAATGTTTCCTCTGGCCCATTGCTAAAATGCCAAATTAAGCTTTGATTCAAGAAGATTGGCAATTTGTTCATTTCCAGGTTTTGATTGTTTGAAGGAATCTTAAATGTAGTCTCTGGGAATGTTATTTTGCTAATTTTTAAAAAAATATGTTACTATATTATTCTCTTAATATTGGTAAAATATCAGTTAATAAGGACTTTTTAAAAGCAAAAAAGACATTTCTCCTCACATCATCAGTATATCCATAGTGAAATATAACTTTTTCTAAACCTGGCATGCAGACTGCAGAAGAAAGCTGGAAAGATGCTGATGGCCATCAGTCTAGTCTGTGGAAGGAAGCAACCTGGTCTGGTTTGGAGATTAGCTCAGCTGCCTTCCTCAAGACACATTTATCAGTTACAGCAACAAATAAAAATGAAAGTTTAAATTGAACATAATTGATAACTTTGTGAAAAGAAAAGCATATTGTTCATTAATAAGAGCAAAACACGGGCATGCCATGGCAAGACATAGGATAAGCAGAAGTGAAAGAGAAACTACATCAGAATTGGGAAAAAGAAGCATCGCTGCCCTTTTGTGACTTGGATCAGAATTTGGCCTATATAATTTTTGTAGCCTTTTTCTATTCAAGAGAACTCTTTTTCTGTTTGGAAAGGTGATTGTGCAGTTCGCTTTTGGGACCAAAACTTAAATGATGGCTAAAATAAATTGGGCCTGAATATTTCCCAGGTAGCAGTTTGGGATCAATTTACAGTTGTATGCAAACGTTTAAGCACTCCTAATCCACTCTATGTTTCAATGAAAATCTAAGTAAATAGAAGAAGCTTCTGCATGGCATAAATACAAACACAAGATCATTTTACAGATTTGAATCTGTAGTTTACAGTTGTTCGGAATAAAAGTACCATGAATATGGCAGATGTGAAAGTTGAAATCTCCCCAGAGACTTTCTTGCAATTTCTTCATTCTTACAATTGTGAAGCCCTTTCCAAAAACTTCATTTCATAGTTGATTTGGAAGTATGTTTCAGACTGGTGTCTTTCTGAAATATCTACTGTATTGTCTAATGAAGGAGAATATTAGTAGTCCAGGGCTGACAAGCGGGTGCTCTCTGAGCTTGCTTGTTTTCCTGCAGATGTCTCATTGCCCAAACTAGGTAACATTATCAGTGCTAATAAGGAATGATGTTTGCTGTCAGTTTATATTCTGTATTGTCTTTTCCAGCTTCAATTTCTTCACTCTGTTAGTATCAGTGCCCCATTGAAACATGAGGGCTGATAGTTCAAAATACGCCTTTTTAATTAAATAAACAATTATTTTTCCTACTTAAATGGTGTCAATTGAAAAAAAATTGTTTAATTTGTTTTTCATATATTTTTTTCTCATTTACTCTTTAATTATAAATTTGTTCTGGATCTCAGTATAGATGGTCAAGAGTGCTTTAACTCTATATGTGTACTTTTCAAACAGGAAATGATAATGATTTAACTGTCGAGTCAAGTTACACCCTTAATGTTCCACTTGGGGAAAAAATGGTATTAGCTTCAAATTAAAAGAAACTTTCATCAGCATTGGAGGGGACAAACATTAGTTTGTTATTCCTAAGAGCTAAGTTAATAAGAGAAAGTAGTTTTGCTAATGAATAACAATGTTGAGTCTAATGTTCAGAACCATGGAAATAAAAATCAGCTTTGGCTCCTAAGAGTCTGTGGATGGAGAACTGCAATTCTAACATGTATTTTCTTAGTCTGGGCTGCAGATAACATGTTTTCTCTTGTGACAGCTGATCTTGGACTGGTAAGAATATGGTAGAAAAAGAATGGGAGCAAAGTGATTCTGGCCAAGAGAATAAGCATGTTCCTGTTTCATTGTTATTTCTGTCATTTATTTTATTTACTAATGTTGCTATTAATCAGTTTCATTTTGAAACCGCAGACACTCCTGTGTTTGCGGTTTGCTGCAGTCTTTCGGGAATACTGGTTGTGGTGAGATTTGTTTTGGCTCTTGCAATGGTTAGATCAGTATGTGAGATGAAAACCCTCTATATCATTTTTGATAATTAATAATCTTTTGCCAGCTGGTACACTGCAGGAAATTCCTAATTGCTAATTTTGTTAGGGTTTCCCCCCCCTTCCTCACACTGACAATTTGACTTAGGGCAAGCAAGCATTGCCTTAAAACACTGTAACACCAAAGAAATCCTATAACAAAGGACATCGCTCACATAAACAAACAAGCAATAAAAAAAATAAACGTACTGGACAAAAGCCAGTTTCACTTTAAAAGATGCCACAGAGATTTCATTTTATATTAATCATTTTTTTTAAAAAAAATCTAGATGATTATGCATTTCTTATGTCAGTGGCGGAAAAGGTGCATTGACAAATGTCTAAAGGTTTATACTGCTGTTATGTATATTGATCTTTAGCATTATATCTGAAGTTTCTCATACAATAGCTTCTGTTTAGTCTTTCTTTGTTCTATGTTCAATAGAAGATGGTGACCTCAGAGACAGAATGTCTTCATTCTGAAAAAATAATCTTATCTGTAGTCAACAATTGAGAAATATCTTATTGTATTGGTTGTATTGTGCCAAATTCTTCACTAAATGGCCTTTTGTACTTTGAACATTAAAATCAAGAGCTTTCAAACTGCTTACTCGCTGTGTTAACTCTTGCACACAAGATAATACAATCTCAGAACAAGGTTTATTGAAACACACTATTGAAATAAGTCCATGGGACACGGTGGCTCAGTGGCTAAGATGCTGAGCTTGTCGATCGAAAGGTTGGCAGTTCAGCGGTTCAAATCCCTAGTGCCACGTAACAGGGTGAGCTCCTGTTACTTGTCCCACCTTCTGCCAACCTAGCAGTTCGAAAGCATGTAAAAAATGCAAATAGAAAAAAAATAGAACCACCTTTGGTGGGAAGGTAACAGCGTTCCATGCGCCTTTGACGTTTAGTCATGCCAACTACATGACCACAGAGATGTCTTCAGACAGCGCTGGCTCTTCAGCTTTGAAACTGAGATGAACACTGCTCCCTAGAGTCGGGAACGACTAGCACATATGTGCGAGGGGAAACTTTACTTTTATTGAAATAAGCAAATTTCATTGAAGATCAAAATATGAAAACAAAAAGATCAGAAGAAGAGAAGTCCTCTTTGGTGGCAGACCAAGAGAGATGAGATAATCTACTTACTTAGTCTTCATATGAATATATGATTATTAGCAGAAATACAGATGCTAATATTACCAGAGTGGAAACCTCCAATATATGAAAGCATAATGGTAGTTTTGATTTACCATTAAAGGCTTTAATGTAAAAAGCCCCATCAGTCTAAGTCAAACTCAGAAACTATCAACGATCAATGGAGAAATAGATGGTAAA
This sequence comes from Stegonotus admiraltiensis, assembly GCA_032468215.1. Taxonomy (NCBI): domain Eukaryota; kingdom Metazoa; phylum Chordata; class Lepidosauria; order Squamata; family Colubridae; genus Stegonotus; species Stegonotus admiraltiensis. The sequence continues at coordinate 145,738 of JANHZT010004669.1, read as the reverse complement.
CTCTCATTTCCAAAGTTGCAGCTGTAACTTTTAGGCTGAGCTGGCACAACAGGTTGTGACCAATAGAGAATAAAGAGAATTGTAAACTTACAAATAGGTCGGTTTGGTCAAGTAATTCCTCCATAATTTTCATGCACTTACACTAGTTCTGCAGTTAGAATTACTGTTTTTAGAATGGACTATGTTTAGGATACATTATTTTTCATATTATCAATCTTTTTCCCATTTTTTAATGGAGACCAGAAGATTTTCTAGGTCAGTGGTTCTCAACTTTATTTCACCACAGACCCCCTTTAAATACCTTTTGTGGCCATGGCCATGAATCCCCGAGACTTAACTCAAGATTTAAATCATAACATTTCTTCAAGCCTTCATGCCCCTCCCCCCCTCCCCTGATGACATGCTGAGGCCACGAAAGGGAGTTCTCTGAAACCGGTTCAAGAATGAAGGCCATGTGAGACCAGAGCTGTCTCGAGTAAGCTGCCAACAGAAAGGAAATACTGCAGGAACGTGAGTGGCATATGGTAAAATCTGAGGATCACACATATGATTGGATTATATTTTTTAAAAAATAAATGGATACGCAAAGACTTGTTTCTCTTTTATTGGTGGAGAGGTGTGACATGCCAGCAAAGTTAATCATTTGCCAAATTATTGACATGCTGAATCCAAAATTTTCACCACATTTTCTGAATTACTGGCACACAGAGTCCAAAAGGTTCATCATTACTGAAGTAGGGCATTGGAAACAGCATATTTTAGCTCAGAATCTGAACTGGCTATGAATGACTGTCTAAAAGGCTTCTGACTCAGGATGAGCACAAGATGTCAAACAGATATGCACATACACAGAGATTGTTAATGCCTCATTGCTGCTGTACAAAGAATTGTAAGATTTTCACTGTGTGGGATTATATAGTTAATACACAGAGTTTAATTCAACAAGTCAGATACAAGAAAATCCACATTTATCTAGTTCATTGCAATGACCTGAATTCTCATTAATCATCCATGGAAGAAATTGGTTGATTTCCTTAATATCTTATATTGAAGTCAAGAATGATGTCTTGCTTGCATAAAGATTTAAACTATATGTAACTGGATAATCTCCACTGTATGCAAAAAAACCCCCAAACCCTAATAAAATGTACAATTCACATCAGGGTAATTTAAATTCTGCATCAATAAAAATTTAATTTCATAAACCCATATAAATTATTCACATTAAGAACATCCACATACATTCTCTAATTTATTCTAATCTTTTATTCATTACTTTTGTTTTCTTAATGCTAGTAAGGGTCAAGAAGTTTCGCAATGAAATTAAACTCAAAGGCCTAAGGTATTATTTATAGGCTTAATTCTGCTGTGTTGCCCATCAAATGTTTTGCTGGGAGTCAAAGATGGCATACTGTACAAATATAATAATAAATACGACTATTATTTAGCAGAAATAATATATTGTCATACTTTCTTGCAGCAAGGCTGCCAACTCATAAATGAGGCAACGCTTCCAAATACAGTCAATGGTAATCCATCTCCCATTATTCAGCATAACAAGGTGACCTTTCAATGAGTCTTAGCAATGGCTGGCTACGTCTATCTCTTGCTCTGTTCTGTTTCAATTAGTATTCTAAGCATCTGAAAGAAAGCCAGTTTGGTCTAATGGTTAAGGCACCAGTCTAGAGACCAGGAAACTGTGAGTTCTAGTTCCACCTTAGCTATAAAAAACAGCTGGGTGATCTTGGGCCAGTCACTTTCTCTTAGTCCAACTCACCTGACAGGATTGTTTTGGTAGGGAAAATAAGAAGAAAAAGAAATATTAGATATGTGTTTAGAAAGAAATGGTAAAGTTGGGATATAAATAAAATAATAAATCTGCAGCGTGTAAGAATTCATCACTAGGATTGGGTGAATTACAGTAATGTTGCTGTCATTCCTGGAAATGAAAATTTGGATACTATATTGTATAGGATTCGTGAGAAGTTTTTGTTGTATGCTTTTTACATTTTGTGACATGTTTTTATTGTAAGCCATCCAGTGATCATACTTAAGTGAGATGGGCAGTAAAGAAATGTGAAGAATGAAATGAAAATGAAAGAATTTTGATGGGAGAGCACTGGCAAACAGAAAACAAGCTTAGGAGAATTTTTGTATAACTAATTACTTATAAAAAGCTGTGACTTTTTGGTGAGCATACATTGAATGTGGATTGCAATTTCTACACTCTTCACTTAAAATAAATAGAGAAAAATAAATCTTTAACTGCAACCAAGCTTGGGAGAAGCCCCAGTAATAATTTTTTTTTCCTTTGCAGAAAATTTTCCCATTTGACAATAATTAACAGTGTGTTGGTGGTGATTTTAAGTTTTAACAGGTTTTTAGATCATACTTGACTGACATCAAATAATGGTTAGGTTCTTGTGGATTTGAAAGAATCAGAATTATGTATGCATTCAGGGCTAAAACCATGCTATAAGCATACTTTTTGCAAATGCAATTCTGCATAAATCCACCAGATGTCATTTGATGATTAAATCTTTGTCATAAATTTCCATGGATAGTAATAGTTCTTCTCTCCATACATTTTCCATATTATCTTTTTATTCTAAACATCTGCACTATTCAAAATGCAGATGTTTTACATTTTGATTTTTTTCTCTTCATGACAGTAACTTAAAGAAGAGAATCTGTTACATGTTTATTGCTATTTAATAAAAATGCTCAGTGGTCAAAGCTGAACAATGTCAAACTTTCTTTGTTCTAATTGGTAGGATATGATTTGCATTTGGGAGAGTACAAAAAATTGCTAACATCATGTACCAAAGCAGATGTAGAAGACAAAGTTGTTTGCTCCTCTCTTCCTAAGTCATTCTTCCTTAGGACTCTGGTGAAAGATGCTGATGTGAAGTATGTTAAAATTGGTGAGATACAAACATTATTTTGAGATATGATGTATGTTGGTGGGGATAATGATGTCAGTTATTATAAGGTTGGAATAATATTATTATAAGCTATTTCCAGTTCTATTTGTAGGATTCTATTTGATCCAGCGAATAATTCTATGTATGGATGGTATATTATTTTAGCTGATTTTGTCTTTCTCTTGTTTCCTCTAAACCTGCTCCAGTGGTATTGAGAAAGCCATATATAGGTTGGGGATGCAGGAAAAAGATTAATCTTAGAGAATAGGTTTTGCTAGGACAAAGATCTTAAAAAACAAAACAAAACAGAAAGACAGGGCAATAGATTTCTCATCTTACTAAAATTCACATTTTTAGTTGGACTGCTGAGGGAAAAGAGAACAATCCATAAAAGTACTAAGATGTCATCAATAATTAAAATGTAATGGAAGTTAGTTATTTTATACATTTGCTAATTTATTTCATGCATTTCTGAGACATGATTTTTTTTAGAATGGAAAATTTAAATGATGGTCTTGGTGTATCTGCAGTATTAAAATGTGTCTTGAATTCCAGGACTTGTCACAGGGTCAGATCATCCAATTTTTAAAAGAATTTTTTTGGGGGGAAATTAGGAAAAAAATGTAATTTTAAAAAAGATAGCTGGTCATTAATCTCTTGTTTGGACTGATCAAGCCTGGAGGCAGCAAACTGTAGGAGTTTGTTATGCAGAATAGTTTTTTTTAATTCTCAATTAATATCAATCTAGAAATTGCTGGGCTTAATCATTCTGACCTTGTCTTTTCTTTTCTGTGGAAAGGATGAAAAAGTGGAAGTACTAAGTTTCAGTGAGTTCAAACTGTAGTTGCCATTTTGGCAAAACTATTGCATCAATGGAAACTGTGGGTCTAATACTTTCAAATGTATTTGAATCAGTAGTGGGTTTCAAATTTTTTTACTACCGGTTCTGTGGGCGTGGCCTGGTGGGCATGGCTTGGTGGGCGTGGCAAGGGAAGGATACTGTACCATTCCCTCCCCACTCCAGGGGAAGGTTACTGCAAAATCCCCATTTTCTCCCGATCAGCTGGGACTCGGGAGGCAG
>JANHZT010004669.1:0-18731 GCA_032468215.1 Stegonotus admiraltiensis | reverse complement strand
AAGCAGCCCCCGCCTCCATCCTCGACGTGTCAAGAACGGTGGTGATTCGCGTGGGGGGAAGCCAACGGCGGAACGAATCCGCGGGTGAGACGGCGGCCGGGTGGGGGGGGGCGGGAGAGCCGGTCATTGACCGACGAGAGAGTCACTGTGTGTGGGGTGGGGTGGGGGATTTGGCTTCCTTAGTTTAGGCATGTCCTGACCTTGTGTATTGAAAGGTGAGATGATGGGCAGGCTAACAACTGGCCGAAACATGTGTGTCCTTGGGAGTGGTGGGGTTTCCTCTGAATTAAAATCCCGGAGTGAGTTTACTTGACCCTTGCCATCACCGCTGCCACCTCTCAGGAGCCCTGAGAACACGTGCAGGATGGCACACTTCAATTCCCACCATCTCACCTGGAAAGATCAGAGGTCAGGGTTGAAGAACCCAAAGACTTACTGCTAATTAGAGTACTCCTTAAGCAGTGGCACACCTGTCTGTCCTTAATGAAAAGCAGCTTGTTTTAGACAGACCTTGGTTGCCCCTTGATACTCCAAATGACCTATCAGGTATTGTTTTTTTTAAATTGTAGTATATTTGGTAAGCAAACCCCTCTCCAATTGTTATTGCATTTGTTTCAACCTTCTGAGAAGCTCCAAGCTTAATGTCATCTGGAGATGTATGAAGTCACATTCGTAGTGAAGCTAAGGTCTTTTGGTATCAAGCAATACTTAGTGGGACACTGCCAAGAGACAGTTTGGTTTTTCCAGGAGGGAAAAGAGGTGGAGTAGAAATAACTAAGGCGAAGTTTTCTGAAATCCATCTTGAGCCCAAGGCTCAGGTTTGTTCAGGAATCCTACTTAGGTTTATTCCCACAGGAAGAGAGTTCCCTCACTGAAATATATGAACTGAGCTTTTCAGTAGAGACAAATATGGAAAGAATCTGAAATCGACCATGCAATTCAGTTAATGAGCCACTCATGTAATCTGTGAGAACAATGACAGGCCGGTGTTGAAGTAAAATTGGTACACTGAGATGGAGATCTGCTTTGTGCTGTGGTTTATCTACCTGGAATTGAAACCAGCTTCTGGATTATTGGAAGCTTCTACCAGAGCAAAAATATATTATGTGAAAGATAACTGATTGGTTCACCTAATTTTATTTTTTTTTAATTTCTCGTTGCCCTGGTGTGTTTTGTTTTGTTTTTTTGGTGATAGACTAATCCCTATCCTTTCCTGAGTGCAAAGATGAAAATTTTGGGAGAGCTAGTAATGGATTTTCAAAATCTTTATCTAATAAACCAAGCTCAGCTTAGGTTTGCAGACATTTCATATCCTGAGTTTATGTATCTCTGAATTGAACAGATGCTGGCAAAAGCATGTTGCCTTGAGACGTAGTGAGATCCTGTCTTGCATAGAAGACTGTAAAATGGCTTGGGATAACTCTGGACCTGGATTGAACCTGGATTGGACCGTGATTGTACTTTGTGGCATGCTGACCAAAATATGCCCAAATTGATTGGTAAAACTTGTACTGTGTCCACTTATAGCCAAGTGAAAAATAAAACAAGGACTATACTTACCATTAGCAGGGAAAGCTTCATGTATTTCAGTATCACCAAGACTGGAGATCTAGTTTTCAGTTTATCTTAGTAACAATGAATTATGTGACTAACAATGAATTAGGAAAGCATTGATTAATTAAAACCATGATGGGTGCAATAGAAAGATATCTGTGAACAGATCTGGTGGGGACCATGGCATATTGCAACGTGAATGTATGGAAATAGCAAGCAGCATGAATGAATAAATAAACGAAAGAAAAGGAAAAAAATAGATTTCTTCTGTGCCTGTGCAATTAAGAGAAAGGGGAAGGATGTAATAACTGAATGAAAGTGTTCTGATCTTTTGCACTGGAAGTGGAAGTTTAATTATTAATTAAAGAGCTAAAATTATTTCAGAAAGTGTACAATTCTATCATCTAGGTTACGGGTGCATATAAAATTATGAATTCATGGTTTGTAATATTTGCATGTGATGTTACATTAAATTGTGATAATGAGTGAAGTACAGATGAATTTGGGGGAGTGAATGTGATGCAAGAATGTGTTATATGATATGAATGGATGGAAGGGAATGTGATGAAAGAATGCAGAAAAAAAGACCATGGATAGGAATACATTCTTGTGCCCAGTAAAAAAATATCATTATATGAGTATGTTGAAAAATAGTGAGGCTGAAGATAGTATAATTGGAGAGATGTTAAAATAGTGATATGGCTGGTACATAAAGTGGATGTGCAATTTGGTTAAGGTAGGTGTGAAGGTTGCACTTCTTTTTGACATTTGAAAGAATGCTAGTATTGTTCCCCTGTGCGAAGGGGAAGATACAGTAAAAACAAAATTAGTTTATTAGAAGTGCCTAGGAAGAGGCTGATCAGAATTCTGATCAGATCGGTATGAGGCGTAACAGTGAACCATTTTGGGAAATGGAGTGTGACTTTGTGTTAAGGATGGGACCGGATCTTTTGCTCTTCAGATCATTAACTCATTTGGAAATGTGTGAATGTGAGAGAAGAAATTTCCAAGTGTTTCTTGTATTGAAAAGCCAAATTATTTGCAGCAAATATTATATTGATTGTATGATGCAATGGAATGTTTTGATCTGATAATGAATGCACCAGACCAGAGTAGTTAGTTTGACAGATAAAATAAAACAAATGATTAAATGGCAAAAAAAAAAAAGAATCCAGAAAAGTTTCTTCATGCTTACTAAGGAATGAGGAAATGTTCAAATGCTGGTAGAAAGGTACTGGATAGTTTGTGGTCAGTTCCAAAGAAGGAATTTTTGGAGAAAAAAATATGTATATGAGCATGCTACTAGTTCCTTAAAAAGAAGTAAGAAATTGAACATTAAAAAATTGAACACTAAAGACGATGACTATATTTTAATCACATCCTATACTATTTCATATTTTTTCTCTCTCACTATTAATTTCATACTTCCACCTTCATTGACTTCCTGTTTTTATTCCTTTTCTGTGCTTTACATAATCTGACTTATGTAGAAAGGGAATAAGGTGAATATATATATATATTTATTTATTTCAGGAAACCTATGTGCTCTAAGTATTCTTTGGTTTGATGGGAGAAAATAAGGCCACGCCTACAAAATACAGATTTAAATTTCTTTTTTACATTTTAAATGACATTTTGTCCTCCCCAGTTTTCATAGGGTTCATAAATGAGAGGTGGAACTGCTGTTATCCCAAGGGGGGCTGGGGGTGGGGAGAGTTGACTTTCTTTTTTTCCAGATAAAATGTATTCTTCCTCTGATTTTGACTCTTGGTTTTTGAAAAAGAAAAAAAAAGAATCATCTTCAAAGTGAAGCACATTCGTTTGGGCTCCAAATTGATTTTGCTGGAATAAAAAGCAGATGTTTGTTACCTAGTATGTTTACACAAAGCTGTGGAAAAATAGAAGCCTCCTTTGATTTGCTAATGTTATCTCAGAGATTAAAAAATAAAAGGAAACATGGATCCTTTTAAGTAGATTAAATTGTACCTTAACTTCCTTCTTGCTGCTGTACCAACATTTGGCTTCCTTTAGAATTTGTGCCATAAAGAGGGAAGTGATGTCAGTCGGGGTCAAACAATAAGCTGGCTTCATGCAGGGAGAGGCAGTGTTGGTGAAGACTCTGACTGTGTTCATTAATGGAATGTGCCTGCAGACATGCCGTGCTATGGAGGCTAAGACTGTAGTATATTCTGAAAGTCAATAAAAAAAAGTTTCTTGATACTTGGGACTGAGACTCTGGTACTGCTTTCTTGAGAAGTCATTTACTGAATTCCCAACCATCTCCTTTGCTTCCTGTTTCCTCTGCTAAGATTGTGTATCTAAAACTCCCATCATTGCAAAGGAAGATCTGCAGTTCAGTGTGAAGATGAAGGAATTAGTGCCTTAGATTTAGAGTCGTCTAGATTTGAGGTTGCAATGCCAAATGTATTATATTACATACATACAATAATATTAGCTTGGCATTGCAACTGCAATTCTAGATACCGACAGCTCTAAATCAGGGAACATAGGCTCACTGGGTAACTGATTGATTTAAAAAGAGATAAAAATTAAGAGAGTTTTAAGTATTTAATTAAAATATATTAAAATCACACTAATATGAAAACAGCAAACTCATAGCTTGTACTCCAAATGGCTATGTTTACTGTAAATAGTCTATTGTAGATTTTCATTTCTTAAGGAGATCCTTTTCCGTTCTTGCATCCAAAATGAAATTAATCCTCATTCTTAGCATTTCACACAGAAGCTTTTGTGTCCTAAAAGTGAGTCTTCTACCAATTTTCATAATCAAATTCATAATGAAAAAAATAGTCTTGTCAGATAACCAGGTTGTAACCCATTTAAAGTGTTGGATTGTGTCTGATAAACATCTGAGAGCCAATGCTTTATGTTTCATTAACAAAGTGATATGACTGTGTTATCATTCACCAGTTAACCCAGTGGGAAGAAGAGTAAAATGGAGGATCTGGAAAAGGTGGTGATGGCAAGAAATATATACATACCGGTATACTAGACAAACCATGCCCCATTGCATTATCCTCTCAGAGACATTTCCTTACCTAAACAGAGAAACAGAATGACTACAGGAAGAGAAAAAAGCAGTGGGAGCAGGAGCGACTTCTGACTTCCAACTGGCTTCCCCATTGACATAGTTTGTGGGAAGCTTGTAGGAAATGTCGGACATAACAATCATGTAGGCATGGCCGACTATGACCATTCTGTAGTGGCCACAAGTTTGCAAATACAACTGGTCTGAAGATCCTTGAAATTTTAATTCCACAAGAATAGTCCTGGTTTGTTTGTTTTTTACACATTCTTTAAGTTAATGCATTTGACATACCTTATTTAAAAATTATTGCCCTATGATGCACTGTTCCACTGAAGGCCATTAAGACAGGCTAAAAAGTATGTAGATAAAATAGTAAAGAATTCCATTCCAATGACTTAATAGATTTTTATTATTAAAATGTCCACCACAACTTCTCCATAATGACTGGGTATGTTCACTGGTCATAGAATGCTGGCAGATGGGGAGGAGAAGAAACTGGAGCATGGTGAAATGGAGGATAAATGGTTAGTGGGAAAATAGCTTTTTACAATGCAACGTTTTATGAACATATCCCAACAGTTTTGTTTTGGTTTTGGTTGGTCTGTTTGTTTTTACGTACGGCTTTTGTAGTTGGTGACTGAAAGTTTAATTCTGTCAATGCAATTGTATTTGGAAGGGTTATTTTAGGTCATGGGAATTGGAGAGGTTGGAGGACTTTTTAAAGGTAGAAATGGAAAGTTTGATTTCTAGAATGTTGTTGCTCCCATTCTTATCAGTCATCCCCAATGGAATGGAATGCATGGATAACCTTGAGGAGAAGGGGTAGGACATTTTGCCTAGGAAGCTGTCAGACAAGAGAGGCAGGAGCCCTCAGTGGATTAACAGTCAAAGAAAGAAACTGAAGAAGGACCCACCCGAATGGATCTAGCACTTAAAATTGGCGGGCAGGAAGTTTGTACTTTCACACTTGCAAGATTCTATTAGCATAGCTTTACAATAAATTATGTCTTGCTCATCTGGTCTTTTTTCCTGTCTGATTTGCTCAGGAGGGCTAACCCCCAGTTAGCCTCTCCTCTCTTGCTTATACCATCGTTTTGGCAACTTTACCTATAGCCCTGCAAATGATCAAGAAAGTGAACTGTAGGCCCAAGCTCCACAATAGTTGCTGTAAAGGATTTAGGCAGAACAATAACCAGGTCCATAGAATGGCATGTCTTACGCCTGGATATGTAGGAGGCAGAGAAAATGGCCTTGAAGGAAAGGAGGAGGACCCACCTCCAAGACAACAATCAAAACAGAGCATGAGTCCTGGCCAAGAATGTAACACAGAATAACAGAGTTAAAAGGGACCTTGGAGGTCTTCTGGCCCAACCCTGTGCTCAAATGTCTCAGCAAACCCCTCCTTAGTTCACAAAAGGATAGAAGGGTGAACACATTCTGACTTGCAAGATGTTGTTATTAAACCTTTACTATAAAAGTAGTTGTAACCTGCATGGCCTTGGTTTTCTAGTCTGGGCTACCTTGAAGGGCTGATAGGATCTATTCTGTTCTTTCTTTCTTTGAATACGTATTGCCTTTCCTTTAATCAAGTGATACCATTCATCTTACATCTGTCAAGGAACTCAGAGAGTAGAATATTTGAAACTTTCTTTAAAGATGGCTATTATTGTCATACATTATATGTCAGTGTATTATTTGTCATGGCTTTACTACAAAGCTGCCTTTGGCTCAGTCCTTACCTGAGTTTGATTTGCTTTAAAAACAAATGTACATTAGAGTGTGTGAGGTTTGGGGTCATTTTTATATAACTTTGCTTTTAGTTGTACAATATAAAGAATATATTGATATTCCAATAAAGAAACAAATGCACTGCCACATATCAGACTTCCCAAAGAAGCAAACATCATTTATGAATGTTGTTCTCTTACAATATCCATTCAAACATTTAGCATTTCTTGTTTGAAATCAATCAAAAATAGAGATGGTTGCAATCTTTGCTGTCTTCTGGAAATAAAAAAGAAGAAAGATGAGATCTCCATCCCCAGTACGAATACAGAATGTACCAGAATTCTCCTAAATTAAGAAGCAATAATTTAACAATCAACTATCATTGAGACATATCATCTAAATGTAAGATGTTAATACTCCTTTGTCAACGGTTTTAAGGCCCTCGTCAAATATTGTTCCAGATCAGGGGACTCCAAACTTGACAACTTTAAGACTGTGAATCAACTCCCAGAATTCATGCTGGCTGGGGAATTCTGGGAGTCAAAGTCCACAAGTCTTAAAGTTGCCAAGTTTGGAGACTCCTGACCTAGAGCCCAGATGGGCTAGCTTTGGGGGACTAAAGACTGCATAGGGACATTTGGCTCCTGTCTCCATCAGAAGTTAGAAATATATGGCCAGGAAATCATTAGCATGTACCCTTCCTCTCTGTGGCCCCTGTAATTTTCTAGGATTATGCATGTAAAAAAAATCCTGCAGGGAAAATGAAATAAAGTCTATTGAACATCCCTAAAATTATAAATACCACTCAAGAAAAAATGCTGATGATATTATACTGAATCCATTATGGCACTTGTTTGGCAAAACCTGTTTTTTTCCCCAGAATCTCTGTGTTACTGGCTTTTTCATGCTTAGTTTAAGAGAGAAAAATCTGCCCAGAGCAATTCAGGAGTGGACCTCATATAAATCTGTCACTAGAGCAATGAATAAGGGATACTGCAAACAATCCAAGAGTGCCAGATAAAAAAAAGTTGCCTACTCTTGCCTGAGAAAGGAATTAAGGCAATGGGCACTTGTGGCTGTATTGACAGAAATTTTAGAGGAAACTCTATACAAATAATTAATGTTGAGAATCTGAAAAACCCTTTAGAGAGGGGAGCCAGCCTGGGCTCTTAGCCTTCTCTTCCCAAAGGCAACCACACTATCGCACTCCGGAAGAAGACTGAATAAACACAGTACCATTTGGTGACAGTTTAATTGCTTTCAAGAAGAAAATGTGTTCAGTTTATTGGTCATAAAGCAATGGAAGTAGAATTTTGGTATTCCTTTCCTCAAGGGTTGATGAATAGATAGATTTTCCAGGAGTTGTGGATTGTTTGAAAGGATGGCAATTGCCAGAAAAGCATATTTGTGCATGACAGGTACTGGTAGGTACTCATACCTTTGAAGTGAGTACCTCTCATCTTGTCAAGAAAGCAACCCGTCCATGCCCTTGTAATCTTCAGGAGTCAAGCTCAATTCAGGGGAAACTGCCTAATTTAAGGTCATACAGTATTAGTAATGCATTTTTCCCATGTAATTTTCTTGTTTTTACTGTTGTGGTTTTATTATTGATGTAAGCCTCCCAAAATCATGTTTTACAAGAGGGGTAAATTATAAGGTATGAGCCTTAGCAAAAAAATCAATAAATGACCCAAATAGGCAAGCCTCCTAGTGTACATAATATTGGACTACATCTCCCAAATTTTCCAACCAATATTACAGGGATGCCTAATATGCAGAGAAGCACATATTAAATCACAATGACAGATCACATTCTGTTATTTCAATATATCCACATTTTTTTCATGTTTAATGGGATGAGTCCAGAGGTGGGTTTCAGCAGGTTCTGACCAGTTCCAGAGAACCGATAGCAGAAATTTTGAGTAGTTTGGAGAACCGGTAGTAAAAATTCTGACTGGCCCCGCCCCCATCTATTATCTGCCTCCTGAGTCCCAGCTGATCAGGAGAAAATGGGGATTTTGCAGTAACCTTCTCCTGGATTGTGGTGGGAATGGGGATTTTACAGTATCCTTCCCCTGCCATGCCCACCAAGCCACACCCACAGAACTGGTAGTAAAAATATTTGAAACCCACCACTGGATGAGTCATAGAAAGTCCAACTTTCAATTTGCTGAATGTGAAGAAGGCTCTATGGACCCTTGTGTCAAGAATGCCACTCATGGGTGCTAATAGAAAATCCATATAGATACCCTTCTCAGCTTGAAATGGGTAAGAACATTTTGATCTATTGTTTTAATAAGAAAGTGCCCTTTTGCGATGCCTGGAGGCTGTGGGGCCCTGGATGAGAGACCACTGAACCCTGGTAAGACAGAGTGGTTGTGGGTATGCAGAACCTTAAGATCTGGAGGCTTATCAACTTTAGTGCTAGATGCGGGTGGCACTACCCAGAAAGACCCAGTGCACAGCTTAGGAGTTCTAGACTTATGACTCCTGCTTGAAGAGCAGGTGGCAGTTGTAGCTAGGAGAGCCTTCGTACAATTTCATGTGGTGTACCAATTGTACCCTTTCCTGGATTGTGAGACCTTGTGCTCCATCACTCATGCCTGGGTCATCTTCCGCTTGAATTATTGCAATGCATTCTACAGGGAGATACCACTGAAGAGCATTGGGAAGCTACGATTGGTCCAGAATGCAGCAACACAATTGATTTTGGAGACCCCCAAGGGTGGCACATGTAACACCACTGTTGTACAAGCTGAACTGGCTGCCAATCTGCTTCCAGGTACGATTCAAGGTATTGGTTATTAACTTTAAAGCCCTTTATGGCATGCATCCAGGATATCTGCAGAATCATCTACCCCCCAATGAATTTGGCCTGCCCCACTCACACATGCTGGCAGAAGGGGCCTATTGCAGATCCCATCTGCCAAGGAATTGTGTCTGGTAGGATCCAGGAGAAGAGCCTTTTATATCCCAGCTCCCACCTTTTGGAATAACTTGCCGCAGGAGATAAGATCCCCCCACTCTTTAGCCTGCAAGAAAGCCTTTAAAACCTGTCTATGATGGCTGGCAAGGAATCCTGAAGGGGAAGCTGCTGACTGGAGACTGTTGATACCCTAATGATGGAGACATGCCACCTCTCCCCTCCAAACCTGTTTTTTACTTTGTCTTAATTTTTCTAGTTTTAATTCACTTTTACATTTATAATTGTTGTTATAGGTCATTTATCCTGATGTAGGCTCCTCAGAGTTGCCTGGACCAAGAGATGGGAAGCAAATGCATTTGATAAATATATAAAATAAAAATAAATTATCAAATGTCTTCATAACCTGGGATAGAAAGAACATCAGGCCTGGGTGACTTCTGGCCAATTCCTCTGTCACAGCCTGATCTGCAATACAGAATGCTGTTGAGAGGATCAGATAAGGGGAGACTCACATTTAAGCTGCATAGAGTTTTCAGAAAGCAAGTAGGATACAAAGTAAATGAATGCACTTTGTAGCCATTATGGTCCTCATACACATCAAACTCAGCGCAGTTGTTCCTGTCAGCAAATTCACAGTGCTCAAGCATAAAGCAGCCACATCCTTTGGAAGGCTTGACATGGTTGATTCAAAGCTGCTCTTGGCTGATATATAAGCACAGCTATCTTGCTTTGATGATGGGTACAGTAGAAATATTATCTGAGCATGCAAAAATGTTCAGAGAACAGCCTTGAAGCAACTCCATGCACCTTCTAAAAGTGCAGCTGCTTTAATGATTTGAGAAGAGATGCTCTGTTCGTACCTCAACTGAATGCTTTGCCCATCTTATCTGTATCTCAATCTCTTTCTTTAGGTACAGAAATCTACTCACTTGCAGCTTTGCAATAGGTTCACCTTTGCTTTAATGTATCCCTTAAGGCCTTTGATTGTTTAGATAATGCCAGGATGTAGAACATAGTGGAAATATTGATTATGCCAGAAAAGTGGATTATTCCTCTGAGGAATCTATACCATGAGCAAGAAGCAACTATAAGAGCTGAGTCTGGAAAAACAGACTGAATCAAGGAGTGAGACCAGGATGAATATTGTCCCTGCATCTTTTTAATTTGTACAGTGAATATAAGTCAGTGTTGGTGAACCTTTTCGGCACCAAGTGCTGAAACAGGAGCGCAACGTGCATGTGATGGAAACTGGAAGAGCAGCCACCCAGTGCGCATGTGCTTGCCGGGAAGATGATATTCCAGTTTCCGGCACGTGCATGCACACCGACCAACTAGTCACGTACTCATGTGTGGCAGAAAACCAGGCAGCTGATGTGCATGCACGTGCTGGAAACCAAAAGATCATCTTCCCAGCGTGCGCATGTGCACCGGGCGGCTGCTCTTCTGGTTTCCAACATTTCCGCGTGCATGAAGACCAGGTGGCCACTGCATCGGAATCCAGAAGAGCAACGGGCGATGGCTCACATGACCTGAGAGGTGGCTCTGCGTGCCACTTCCGGCATGCATACCATGGGTTCTCCATCATGGATATAAGTGTTGCAGGATTGGAAGAGTTGATAGCCAGAATCAAACATTAAGCATTTGAAAAATGTAGGTGATGCCATTTTATTAGCTGCAGCTAAAGAAGATGTTGAATATTTCATTACAAAAGAAGACACTGAAAGTGCAAAATCAAGGTTAACCTTAAACATTTGGAAGACAAATTTCTAGTGTTGCACTGAAATGAGGTTTTCCTGTTGTTAAGAAGAAAAAAAGGTAATATTTATAGCTGATGTTGAAGAAGTGATAATTTTGTTTAGAAAATTTATGGATTCAGGGTTCAAAGAAGGATGGAAAAGAAGAATGAAATTCATACTTCTGTGTTTTCTTTCTTTTTCCACTTTCTTTTTTTCTTATTTTTCTTTTAACTTTTTGTACATTGCATTGAACATTTTAGATTAATTCTAAGAAAGAAGTCAATGACAGTCTTACATAAGATCTGGATCTGTTTGAAAATTGATTCCAAAGAATAAATGACATAAACAATCTTATGTTCCCCAACATAACGCTGTCTGTTGCTTATTAGCGAATGGGTTTTCTACAGATGAAATTTCTTCTACGGAAGAGAAACACCTGAAGAACTTCTGAAACTTTAATATTCTATACACATAAATCCTGACCTAATGAAAGATTCACTGTGAAAAGCTTTTTCCTATTGAGATTTGATTCAAGATGTTACAGGATAACATTAGAATTTTTATGAGAAAGTTAGATGCCTTGCAAGTGGAAAGAGTCTATTTATTTATTATTTATTTATTTATTTATTTATTTATTTAGTTAGTTAGTTAGTTAGTTAGTTAGTTAGTTATTTTAGGATAGTGATACTTTTCATAAACCTCTTTTATGGTTGTCAGACATACTGAACATTATCCAGAGATAATATGCCAGCTTGATTATGGGCACACGAGAAATAACTTTTTACAGGTATTGTTCCTTCCAGCAGAAAATATGGCTTCTAGTGAATGACTCTAGTATACTATTTGGCTGTCTGTAGCTGTGCCATGGTTGGCTGCACATATTTAACAAAAGAGAGGTTATTTGTGCATCTGGTGGAGAATAATGATTAGGACTGAACCATAGGTTCTCCTGGTTTGCTTTTTTCCTCATGAGTAGTAGGTTCGTAGCTCACCTCCTATTTTTCTTCATGATTGCTTAGAGCAGTTAATTCCATTCCAAGCTGCCCAGAATTACTGTTATATAAATCTCCTAAATAAATAAATAAATAAATAAATTCTCCTCTTGTTTCTCTTTTAGCAATTCCACTCAATCAGAAACCAATTCCTGGCTAGCATATGAGGCTAAAATATGATATGAGATTACAAATCCGGTCAGGTTTGCTAATGTGCAAATGACTGTAAAAATATATGAATCTTATTCAGAGCAAGGCAAGTATTTCTTATAGCAATTACCGATGGAATCCTAAACAAGCTAGGCGTCACAATTCCAACTAATCCCACAGTCTTCTGCAGCAATCCAATAATTGTGATCTAAAGAGGGAGGACTACCTTTCGTTATATGTTAGGACTTTCAGAGAGTTAGAAACCTAGGAAACGTCTTTATATTAAATCAGACTATTTTATATCTTTACTTTATCCATCTTTGGATCCAGCTGATAGCAGATTTCCAGAACCTCTGGCAGCTTTTCATATCACCTCCAGCTGATCCTTTCAACGTGCAACGTTGTTCCTGAACCAAAATCTGTGAAGCAGGACCCAAAGCACCAAACTACTTTCTCTTCCTTTTGGACTAGTGCTTATCATTAAATGATTAACATTAAATCTCCAGGCAGAAAGTTACAGCAAGGCTTTTTGGGGCTAAAGAGTGCAAGTGTGCCTTTCAGGAATTGTTGACTTCTTGCAACTGCATGAACTAGTCCTAGCATTGATGATGGGTAATGAAATGTCTGCAAGAAAACAAGCAAGCTCAGAGAGCACCAGGGACCCCTCTTTTCAATCCTGAGCTCCCAATATTCTCCTTTATTAGTGCATGGACTAGTCCCATGATGGCAATCCTATGGCACGTGTGCCAGAGGTGGCACGCAGCGCCCTCTCTGATGGCAAGTGAGCCGTCACCACAGTTCAACTCTGCTACATATGCTCATGTGCCTCCTGCCATCGAGCTGGCCTTAGGGTCTCTGCCATGCATGTATGGGGGGGGCGCATGCAAGGGGGCGCGTGTGCTTGCAAGGAGTGGGGCGCATGCAGGGGGTGCAGATGCATACATGGGGGGCGGGGTGTATGCATGGGGCCCTGCATGCACATTGCATTTGGGGAGTTCAGGCACACATGAGCACATTCACATGTGCATGTGCTTTGGGCACTCAATCCGGAAAAGGTTAGCCATCACTGGACTAGTCCCTGCAGTTTTCCTGGCAAGATTTCAGAAGTAGTTTGCCTTGCCTTCTTCCTAGACTGAAAGAGCATGACTGGCCCAAAGTCACCCAGTTGACTTCATGCCTAAGGTGATACTAGGGGTCTTTCACTTTCCAGCCTCATGCCTTAACCACTACACCAATTTGACTCTCAAGAAGTACTTTGGGCTAAGGTTTTTCAGCCTCAAGACTATAGCAGCAGTGGCAGTCCCACTCTTCTGCAGTTAAGATGAGTTCTTTTTGAAGACTACCTTAAGTTTTGCTTAAAATAAGAGGCAGTTTGTAGATGGGTTAAATAAAACTGAATAAAAAGATTGGCTGCTGCACAGAGCAAGGACTACTGTAAAGACAAAAGGAAATGCCAAAAGGAAAACATTTTGCTGAGATGGTACAGAATTTGCACGTCCTTTGGTTACTGATTTCTCAAAGGGCCCATGCCTTTCGCTCACTAATTTCACATTCTGTTACTTATTCAATGCTGGGACAATCATAAAAGCCAAAAACAAAGGGAAACGTTGCAAAAGGAATACCTCCCTCCTTTTGCCCCCATTCAAGGCAAGACCTTTGGCACTGAGAAAGAGCCAGTTCTGTGGCACAGTATTAGCCTACCTTACATATTTAGTAGTTACTGAGCAAAATCCAGGAGAATTGGACTAATTTTCTAGGCCTGATTTAATAGTGCTATTTGGTAAACAAAAAGCCTTCCCCAGCATTTTGGCCAGCATTGCCTGTTCACACAGTCAGTCATTTGCTAGTTCTTTGGTGTTAATTGACTGTTCAGCACTTTTTCCCCTTTGAAAGAAACTTTGGCCATTGTTCCTGTTTGTTTTTCAAAGGAGGACAAGAATATTAGCTGAAATTCTTAGGATGGGGATGAGAATTTCTTGCATGAATGTGGTTAGCTTATCTTTCATGACACACTTTCCCTGCCTCAGTGAAATGCCAGATCCCAACAACATGAAGGAAAACTTCTTAAGGTTTTTTTTCCCCCAAGGCAAGAAATGGAAAAGATTGCAGAGCAGGGAGATGACATTGTCCAGCAGACTTCAGATAACCCTTCCTCTCTTGTTTGTTTGTTTGTTTTTAATTTTCGAAATCAGGCTGCTAAAACTCTTGTGGTAAATTTCTGGAAGTTGGTGGTGCAATTGGTTTTTGGTGGGACAATTAATAAAGTATGCTTAAAATAGCAAGAAATGGAAATCTTGAAAATTGGGAAGTGGGGTTAGAAATCATGCCCCATTCCATTATGTTGTATCATGGCAACATTATACAGTTCCATAGTGGTCCTTGTTCTTGGTCTTAATGAACTTAATAAAGTAGGGAAAATAAATGTTACCTGTTGTGGAAAAAGACTTCCTTGCCATGCAATAGAATGATTGTTATAGATAAGGAATAAAAAATAAACAACCAGCACTTGAAGTTTTAAAACAGTGCAAAAGCTTTCCCAAAGTTGTACATTAATCTTAACTCATCTTGAGGAAAAAGGTCCCAAAGATGCTTTTTTAAGAGGCAACTGGACTTTCTGGTTTTTCTTTGAAGACGTTCTGCTTCCCATCGAAGAAGCTTCTTTAGCTCATCCAAGAAGCTTCTTCAGAGCTGAAGAATGAATGGATGAGAAGCAGAACGTCTTCAAAGGAAAACCAGAAAGTCCAGTTGCCTCTTGAAAAAAAGGCACCTTTGGGACAACCATGACCTGGATGACTGAGAATCTCCATAGACATTGAGGAAAAAGGAGAAAAACAGACACCTAAACTGCAGAAGAACATTTCTGGAGAATCAGAGAAAGGTTATGGAGCAGTCTTGCTGATTACATCAGATTGGCATCTGTCTCTCACTCTCTCTCTCTCTGCTGAGAAAGCTGCTTGAGCTCTACTTGATAGTTAGTAGCTGCACTGAAACTTTAAATTCCTGGGAAGATAACACTTTCAGCCCACTTAGTGGTCCTTAATGGAGCTCATTTTAAAAAATGATTACCACCTTATATTACTGCTGAATGTCAGTTCTGGAAACATTTGTTTCCATTCATTTTTTTTTACCAATTACACTAAAACTAGAGACTGCTCAGAATATTTTCAATATAAGCAATAGGCTTGTCATCAGGTTGCAACAGAGGCAACAGTTCATGGCACAGAGCAGCCCTCCTGTTACTTTTCCCCTACTTAAGTATGGAGCTGTGATCTGCCTAGGTGAGGATACAAAAGGTTTCCACAGTTTCTGAACTGAAGCCACATATTTCTTAGGGATCCTCTAGCAAAGCAGTAACCTGTGGAGGTGAATCTTAAAATCTAGAAAGCAAAGCAGGCAGCTGTTTGATTTCCAGATGTTGGAAATAAATGAGAGGAATAGCGATCACCATGATTCCTTGCCAATGAGTGTTGCATCTAGCTAATCGAAGAAAAAGTTGGAATGTTTTATAGCCTGAGACAGCAGAATGATGTGTTTAGCAGAAAGACTGTCTCATCAGTCAAATTTTAAGATCTGGAGTATCTGTTCCAGCAATTGTTACTATTCTTTGTAACCATCTGCAGATATCTATATGCAGTAGATAAGTAAATAAACTAAAATTTGCATGAACAGTCTGCAGAGAATGGGAAAAAAATAGTTTCTGCCTGCAGCTCCTGCTGATTTTATATCACTCCATTCTGATCCATGCCATTCTTGTGCATTGACACAGTTATTCTGTGAACCCAGCTTGTATGAATGGATGACAAGTTATAACTAATTTAGGAGGAATGAGATCAATTACCATCATTTCAGCCCCTCCTTCTTTACCTTTTTTCCCAAGGTATTTACTCAAAGATGCATCCAGTTTTTATAGCAACTAAAACTTAGTGAATTAATGTGGAGAAAATATCTCAGTTCTGAAATTAGGTCTACATTTTTAAAGCAAGAAAGCAATATCCTTGTTTCTTTCAAATTTACTTTCAGGTCTATTATCTTTTAAACTTCCTGTTTCAAGTACAGATATTTCAGACTTCAATAAATACTTTATCTTCTTTTGATTTACTTTTTCATAGAATGTGAGGCAGGATATGGTATTATAAAATTATCCTTGGTGGCAATGAAACAAAAATCAGAGCTAAGAACATGCTGATCTATGTTAATTACAAAATAAAATAAAGAGAACACTTTACACCTTTTCTGTGAGTAATTCACATTTGCAAATGCTGTACTTATTCTGGCAATTTTCATTACTACCTATTTTTAACTAGAAAATAACAGTCAAAGTGGAACATACAACACCTTTAGTTTCTTTTAATTAGATTGCCTCTGTATTTATCTGAGGCGTTAGGAATCACTGTTTGCAGGGCTTGTGCTGAATGTGTTGATATAAGGCTTTCGTCGCTATCTTTGAAGAAGAGCTGTAATTTTTTTTTTATCTGGCAAATTCTCAAAATATTGAGAGGACTCAATAATTTACAGATGAGAGAGAGCAATAGTTTATTTAATCAAATCTGGCATTGAAATAAATGAGAAAATGTAGCCACTGGAACAAAACTCCTATTGTAGTTAGAAAGTAACATAAAGGTACAATAAAAAGTGTTTGCAAAATTTTTGTGTACTTTGATTCTAAGGCAGAGTGCAAATGTCTCCTGGAGCGCAAGAACTTTCTTAAACACTTAAGAAGTTGCAAGTGAGCAAAGCCAGATCCTTCCCCCTCCTTCCCTCCCTTAGGATGGGCTTAAGTTGGGGGAGGGGATATCTTCGCACTGAATTTTAGGAGGATCTTTAGGAGGAGTGGTAAGTGCCTTGTGGAAATGGTACAGACTGTTCATGGTCTTGCCCAATGAATGCCACAGAGAGCAGAACCTGTGACAAAACACTACAGCTGGGAGTGCTTTGAAAATGATTTAGAGGAAGCATTTGAGCCTAGTGTGAGAACCATACAAGAACTGCTTTGCTTCTATTTCAAATACGCCAATTTCTTTAAAATAGCCTGAAAAAGATTGTGACTATTTTTGGAGTCACATTAGCTTTCATTAGTTGACTTCTTCTAGAAACCACAACTCTTTTCAGACTCCCAGGCTGTAAGTTTTAAATAAGTGCCAGAGCATGGTTTCAGTTCCTTTTATTTTACAGAACGACAGAATCATAAACTTGGAAGAGAATTTGTAGGTCATTGAATCAACATGCGTGCTAACTGCAGAAAACCAAATTAAAGTCTCTGTATCAGCTCTTCCTAAACGCATCCATTGAAGGGAGTTCACCACCTCATTGGATAATAGATTCCACTGTTGAATTGCTTTTACAATTGGAAATGTATTATTCGATATCCTGTACTGTTCAATGAGAGAGTACAGATCTTGACTTGGTTTTGGGTGATAAACTTTAAGGAATTTAAAGAGGGTTATCACTAAACCCCCCCCTCAATTTTTTTTAGCTAAACATTTCCTTTTACTTCTTATTTTAAGGCCTAACTTGTTTTAGGGCCTAACTAGTTCCTCATCACCACACGCTTCTCTGAATCTCTTCTAGCTAGTCCAAATCTTTCATAAATTTGGTATCCTAGGCAAAACATAATATACAAATGGGGTATTACGTTCATTAAAACGCAGATCAATACAGATAGCTAATTAAAACAATACATATTTTAAACAAAGCAGCTTGGTGCATGACAGGTGAAATGGAACACCATGTTGCCTATCCCTTGTATGAATTCCTTGTGGTTATTTGGGCTCTGTGGCAGGTAATGCTCTTTATTCAACTAGCAAAGCCCTCTATTTGATGCTGTGCATGAAAAGGGCCCCAAAACCTGAGTTAGTACAAATTACAGCAGCTGAGACACTGATCAGGCTGGACATTTGATCATATTATTCTAAGACTGAATTATCTTCTCTCAGCTTCCAGGCCTAATGTAAAGTGCTGTTTTAAGCAATAAAGTGCTTCAGACCTCAAAGCCATTGTCTCTGAAGCAGGGCCTCTTCCCATACCTCCCTTGTTAGTTAATTACAAAGGACTGTGCTTTTTCAAGGGTATTCCCCCCTCGCCACTATGGATTAATCTCCCTAGGGAAACCCCTTAAGCCTATCTTGTTATTTTGGTAGTATCAGATGAGGCTTCTTATTCTCTTGGGCCTCTTACATTTCCCTATTCCGCTGCCTGTTAGTTTTTTAAGTTGTCCCGATCCCCAAGGTATGTTTTGGCACTTGTTTCTGCAGCTTGCTGCTTTCAAATTTAATTGCTATTTCCATCCATTGTTTAATTATTTTTGTTTTATATATACAGTATACTGTGTTTATACATATACATGGTTGTATTTCTAGCGACAAGATGGTTCATATCTTGTGGTCGAAGTGCATAGTGATAATAAGAAATACAGCTTCCTTCGATATATGTTCCTTTTTTTCCTTGAGGAAAATAGAGCTATAAGGAGAGGTGGACTTCCCTAGAACCTCAAATGGTAGATGTTGGTATTTCATCTCTCTCTCTCTTTCTCTTTCTCTCTCTTTCTCTTTCTCTCTCTCTCTCTCTCTCTCTCTCTCTCTCTCTCTCCCTCCCTCCCT
>JANHZT010004668.1:725486-748208 GCA_032468215.1 Stegonotus admiraltiensis | reverse complement strand
CTTGAGCCTGGTGAGATTTGAACTTGCAGTAATTGCAGGCAGCTGGCTTTACTTAAACAGCACTTTAGCCACTGTGCAACCAAGGCTCTACTTGTTCTTCCCAAGCAGTTGCAATCCAGGGAATATTATCTGAATGATACGAATTTATTTATTTATTTTGGTTTCTAAAATGCTCCTCAGCTGAATACCAGATCATTCACAAATCATTATATTCTGTATACTAGAGATCCTAATTAGATTTCAATGACTGGAAAAGACCATTCTGCCATTCAGATTCAGAGGTGAAAAAGATAAAGAGGGATGGGAGATGGAGAGGCAGCCAGTTCTCCTTTTCTCAGCCCTGTGTTTTTTGGAAAAACACACCTGTTTGCTGGCTGATGGAATATTCCATAAGTGACAGTAAGAGAAAACTAATGAACTCAGCACTCTTTCTCTGTAATATATTAAATTCCACATGTTATATACATTGTTAAAAGTCTGTAGTTCATTTCCTTGCTTAAGTAGCAGTTTATTTCCAGTGAGTTTGGTTTGTAAGCATGATGTTTATAATAATATGTGAACTCTAGGACTAGGTTTACATGATTTGAAATTGCATTTTGCAACTTAGTTTGTAGGAAAGGATGGGAGCTGCTGATAAATAGAAGCTCTTGGTGTTTACATAACCTGAGATTTGGGTGGCATGAGTATTTGTGGTTAAGGTTTAAGTTTATTGTGGATTTTAAAAATAAACATGTTACATGTGCCATTTTGAGAATGTGAAATAGAGGTTATGCCTCAAAACACCTTGACATTCTCAGCACAAGAAGCATTTTATAGACAAAAAATAATAGACAAACACTAACCTATTGTCATGGAGAATGTAAAATAAAATCAAGAGACGAATTGGTGGCAGAACGATATAGTTGTCAATATAGTTTATAATTATTAGAAAGACTTAAAGTAGACAAAATAATGTATGGTTTTGAATATTGTAAGACTAAGTTTGAAACAGAACTGTGCACAGATTATGAATGTGTAATTGCTAAAATGTAAAAGCTTTTATTGAAATTTAAAACAAAACAAGTTAAAATGCATGAAGAGAGATAATGATTTTGGTTATATAGATTGAATAGTGGAGAAATATGTGGTTGAAAGGATTGAAATTTACACTATGTTCTGATCTTACAAACAATTTTTATAAAATGGATAATTTTTCATGTTTGATGGACATGTAAAATCTAGAAAATTCTGGATTCAAATACACAGACTGATTTAGAGGATTTTAATTCTTAATATATAATTGAGACCATTTTTTAAAAAAATTCCTAGTTCAATGGGAATTGGCGAAACAATATATGCACAAAAAGGAAAGATTTGGCATTAGCCACTGCCACTACCGGTTCACCCGATTTGGGGCAAACTGGTAACAACCCACCACTGGTAGCATCATGGTATACCCACATAGGATCTCTGATTTGCAAGGTACACTTGGCTTCAAATTCAAGGTACTGGCTGTCATATTTAAAGACGTTTGTGGATCAAGGCCTGATTATGGGATCACCTTTCTCCAATTGCCTCTGCCTGAACCCAGGGTGGGCATGCTCTGAATACCAATGGCTGAACGTTGCCATTTTTGAGGACCCCAGAGTTGAGCCTTGTCTGTCACCTCTCCTGTCTTCTGGAATACTGTTTCATCAAGTTAGTTTGTTCACGACCCTACTGTCCTTTAGAAAAGGCTGGACAGCTTGTGCTTCCAGCAGATTGTTGGTAAGTGTTTAGAATTTTGTTATATTTTTAAAGTTGACTTTTATTCTCCCAAGGTCAGTAAATTGAGGACCCAGATTGTTAGGGGCAATATACTGAAATTGTAAAATACCCGGAGAGTCCTGTAAAGCAGCTGTCCCTGACATTTCTGGTTTGTGGACCGCCGGTGGCAGGGGGAGAAGGGATGGTTCCACGCGAGTGGCAGATGAAGCTCACGCAAGTGTAGCTGCACACACACATGCATGCTCACCCACCACATGCGTAGCCCAGTTCCAAACAATTCCCATGGGTTGGGGACCCCTTCTGTAAAGCACTAAGGGGTAGTATATAAGTCTACTATTGCTATTTTCCACAATGCATTAATATTTTTGCATTTGGTTTTGTATTTTTAGGGTATTTTTAAATGCTGCATACTATTTTTTATGTCATTTTTGTCTCCTCCCAAAAGTTGAGAGGCAAGTGTTTGTATAGTAAAGCACAGTTTGGTTAAAAAGCTATGCATAAAGAGTACAAATTATTTTCTTTCCTTCCCATCCCATCCTGAGCTTGCAGAGGTGGGGGATAGATGGTACTTTCCCTAGCAAGTCCCTGGTTGTACAGAAGAATGTGGATCTCAGTCACTTTCAAACATGCATTGCCTTCTTCCCTGAGAGAGGGGTGATATTTTCTTTGTGCAAAAAATATACTGAGGGATCATCATCTGACAAGCCCTAATCACTGCCCATATAGCTTAGTGAAAATGTGGTGCTCACCCTGATACAATCTGGTACAGGACTTGAGACCAGGAGGTGGCATCCTGGGAACAGGTGGATGAAGCTGGCAGCTTGCACTGGGAATTACCATGGGCTATTTCATGCCAGTAGACCAAAGCTTCCTCTTAATGCTTAAGCATTAAGAACGAGTAGATTCAGCTGAACCACTCCTCCTATGTGCCCCTATTCATATATATATTTATGGAATTTTTGAAAACCTGGGCCCTATTTTATCCTTTTCATTGGTAATATATAAACAGCCAGTCTAGTTCAAAGGCAGCTGTTCTGCAGGACAGAGAAACAGACTGAACTTCAAATCATTTTCAGAACTTGAGCAATATTAAATGGTGGGAGCTAAGAAAGTGAGCCACTAACTGTTTCCCCATTTAGGATGCCCACACATTTCATTCCATGGGGTTGTTGCTTTATTCGTTCACAGCATCCATCTCACAGACTGCAGCAGAGCTTCTGTTCAAAACTCAGCCTTTTGTACATTTGTTATTGCCAGATTCTGGGGGTGCCTCTACAATGCTTTCCAGCATCAACCACTTTAACTTTAATAAACAACCCACATTAAGGATAGAGCAAAGAGTAGGATTTCCAACTTCTTTTTAACAAGCTTTAGGTTGGCTACCTCTGATTTGAATTGTTTATGTGTTGCTTGTGCTTGTTTGTAAGACTTCTGCCACCAAGGAAGATCATGTCATCAGGTTCTGACAGATAGTCCTGCTGATAGCTATGTTGTGTTTCAAGCAGGAGATGGGTAATGGTCTTACCCAATGGTCTAGAGCAGGGTTGTCAAGCTCCCAGCCCACAGGCCAGATGCGTCATGCGCTGGCCACATCCATGCCCAGTTTAGCGAAGGAGGAAAAGTCCCGATACATCACATGACAACAACGTGATGACGTGAGTTTAACACCCTTGGTCTAGACAGAAAACATCCCTTAAGAAAACAAGCTGAACAAAGGCCTTCCCTCTTTTTATGCAAACAGATTCATAATTAATCTGTATGTAGACTCACCACCCCCTCCCCCCAAATTGTTAATGTAGAAAATAAACACTGGTTCAAGTCATGTTTCTAGGATATTGTCATGGAAAGAGCAAAACAGTTTAGGAACTCTCTCTGTCCTTGGGAAAAGACACTTTTCCTGTGAAGTGAAAAAGTTCATGTTGCAATACTGATAAGATGCAGCCTGTTCATGATGTGATGTTGCAACAGCAAGCATATTAGTTTTATTTATTCAAGTATCACCATACTCCATAGGGACATGTGGGTGGAAAGACAAAATATAAAGCAGCAATCAAAGAAGATCCACAGAGAAATTGAGAGAAAATGAGGGCAGAGACCTAAGTTCAGACAGAGATCTCACACTACCTGAACAGTGCATATCAGTTTCTTTATTCAATATTAGTGGTGCTAAATAGTCAATGCTCTTTTCTTTCCAAATTCTGATTTCCTGTTTGAATTTTGTATTTTCAATAGTCACTCCTATATGTGTAATTCCTCATTGTCACTTCACAAAAACATTTCTATACATAGAACACAGGATGGGCATCCTTTTGTTGGTTGGGGGCATCACTCAATACTTTTGGAAGGAGAGTTGCAGAAGTAATCTCAATAATGAGCTTTACATTAGAATACTTAATCTAAAAGTTACAACACTCTTTGCTCACAAAGCTAGAGGGTCCTCATAACATTATACCCTGGCTAAGCTACATATCAGCTAAACTACAAAATGGATTGTTTATTATCTCAAGCATATTTCTGTAGATAGACAGACAAATCTGCTTCCTTGCTCAACTAATATTTCAAGAAAGGAAAAGCAATAGTAGAGATAGTTGTAGGTTTTCCAACTGATAAACTAATATATTCCATGTTCTCTTTGAGAACATGGAATTAGGGAAAATATGTCTCCAGGACCTTTTCATAAGACATATTATTGAAGCTTAATATGTCAATATTCAATATTTTTGAAGCTGAAGAGAGATTTAGTAAATGACGTATCCCTGAAAACGAACTAGCCCAGGAAACTGATTTTCACAGGATTTTCCTGGATTTTATATCTTGCCTCTGCTTGAAAAGGAAGACAGCTCAGTGACAGAAAATGTCTAGCTTTATAAATGGGATAGATGGATAACTGTGAAAACTTTGCCTGTATTTGTAATCACATTTTACAATAATTTATATTTTAAGAAGAATCTACATGAATATTCACATGTACAGTATATCAATCAAAAGTTTGATCGTATTTTATCACAAAATACATAGTTACAGATTTTTTGTCCTTCACAAAACATGATTAAGAATCATTTTTATATAAAATGCATGTTCTAATACAAATTTTGTTATGTAATAGATAATTGCTTTTATAACAAAATTCAGAAAAAGGTGAAATCCAAACCAAAACTATATTTGTGGATTAATTTGAGAGATTCACTTTGAAATGAAATTCTAAAGCATTCTTTACAAAAAACCCATTTACCCAGATTTTGCTGTATAATTGTGTGTTTTAGCAACAGAGTTAAGGGAGGCTGTCGAGAAAGGCTTTGTTCTATTTTTGCAAGAAAGGAGTTTCCTCATAATTCTGGAGCGTCCGATTCCACTGGAAGGTGTATGGGGGGGGGGAGAATGCCATAATAGAAGACAGTTTTATGTTTATTGTTTATTACAGATACAGTCAAGGATGGGTAAAGGAGGTATCGCTGTATCAGAACATAGAGTCCCCAGAACAGTTTGTCTGGAAAACTCAAGCTGTTGTACACAAATCCCTGACCAATAAGCATGACATTTCACAGATCTCCACATATTATACTAACAGAATCAAGACTATAATACTGGCATAAACTCAAAGCCATATCTAGAAGCTCATTGAAAGCAAATAGGTTAGACTAGTTTGAGTCACACATAGGTACAATGTTTGCTGACTTTTTAGATGAAAAACATCAATGGTACAATATAAACAATATAACAATATAACAAATCAGTAAAT
Source organism: Stegonotus admiraltiensis (assembly GCA_032468215.1). Classification (NCBI taxonomy): domain Eukaryota; kingdom Metazoa; phylum Chordata; class Lepidosauria; order Squamata; family Colubridae; genus Stegonotus; species Stegonotus admiraltiensis. The sequence continues at coordinate 742,723 of JANHZT010004668.1, read as the reverse complement.
ATTCTAAAAAATATTTTCTAGTGAGGAAGTAAATGATGCAATGAATCCATAACATAAAATCCAGTACAGACTTACATCCTTTCTCTCATTAAATGCCATTTTTATAACAAACATGAAGGCTTATGAATCACATGCATTCATACAGTACATACTATACAGTCCATGAAGATCTTTCAACATTCAATATACCCCTGAAGATCTATATCATATACAGTTCCCAAAGCATACATCATGTATGTATATTCATAAGCAGCATTTATGTAAATAACACAAATTTAGTGGAAATGAAATAAATGTCAACTTTTAATATATTATTTGTTTAATATGCTCCAGAGAGACAAGAAGATTCACAAACATGCAGAAACAAAAAAATACACTAACGGTATCCTAATTTTAATTAGAAATACAGAGGCATGCAGTACACTTTCTATAGGCACCATTGTGCCAGAAGGAACTCTTGGTCATTTTAACTGTTTATTTAAAGTTAGCTGTAAAATAGCTTTATTTTATTTCATTTTATTACAATATTTTGGTGATTTTTCTGAAACTGCTCTAAAATGAAATATCAATATTCTAGTTTCTTAAAGATTCCCTACCAAAAATTTCCTAGCTCTCCAAGTGAAATACAGAACCCAGATTTCCTTGAGAGAAATAAATCACAATTAAGACAGAGTAAGTTCCAAGAACCACTAAATGCTACAGGGGCATCTTATTCCAAAGAGCAGCCACGAGGCCCATGGGTTCTGCTCCAAACAAAAGTGGCTTTGCTGTTTAGAAGTTCAGAAGCTGCATCAATCCCTGATATAGCAAAAGTAGCATCTACTGCTTGCATTTAGAGCAGTTCAAACAGAATATCTAGGAAACTTGTTTTTAGACCAGGAAACATTCCCTATGTTCCTTCTCTCTCAGGACTGCTGAGTCTGTCTTATGCCTTCAAAAAGCCAACATGCAAGTGTCACAGATGCAGCTGAATCTAAATTTATTTTTAAAGCCAAATGTTTGCAAAAAGTTGCCCATTATTTTCTCAGCTGTGCTAATTAGGGAACTGTTCTGACTATGTGGTGGTGGCAAAGTGTTAATTAATGCTACAGCATTATGGTCGGTTGTAAACAAATTGGGGAAGTATGTTTGTGAGGGAAATGTGGAAGTATTGTCAGAATCAGATGCAAATGCTTCCATGTAACCCACACTGAGTCTCAAATTGCTGACACTACACTGCCTTTTATAGAGATAAGAAAGACAAGGATTTGATTGACAGGCTAAACTGCCTCTTGAAAATTTATTAATTTATTAATATTCAATGACAATCATAAGCAAATAAGCAAATCACATAACTCAAAATGTGAAACCATGTTGAAACATGTTTTCAGGCTGTGATCATTAGCAGATCTGATTGCGTTTACAAACAGGAAAATGAGTGCATCCATCTTAAACAATGCTGCAAAGTGCTGCCAACACTGCATTTAAACAGAAAATGCAGGTGCATGGTGACCCAGTTAGGCCTTTTGTTTCTAAAAATACCCATCTGAACACTTGTGGAACTTGGAGAACAAACTGGAACAGTGGATACACTTCTGTACCCTGATTCAGTTTCCAGACAGATTAATGGCTGTTTTAATAATAAACTAACCATTGGTCAATATACACACAGCATGGAAAGCCAGATGAGACACAAGAAAGCCACAGGAATATATTGTAGGCATATTAAAATAGCATGTGGCTTCCTGAAAACCATAGCTAATTGTAACTGATCCAGGAGTTGTAGTGCCTGAGTTTAGCACTGCCCTGAAATAAACAAATGAGTTTGGCCTTGCTTATTTTATACTATGTCCCTGCACCAGGATAATAACACAAGAAAAACAATATACCAAAAAGCACCAATCTACTTTAGCTAAAATGCTTGAAGAGACTGCAGTTCCATATAGAAGCTATTGATGAAACAGAATCTGTGCCTAACCATTTAAACAAATCCTTTTTTCAGTTAAAGTGATTTTAGTACTTTTATCCCTTCTCAACAAATATTCAAAGAAGGCTTATTTATTATATTATACACTGTTTTCATTCTATTGCCATTACTCAGGAACATTAATTTATAATTGCTCATGCTTCATTCTTCTGATACTCTCAAGCTTTAATAAAGGCTTTGAAAGTCTTTTTCAAAAGAAATTCTCTTGCTATTGCAATCTTCACAGTGTGTTAATAATCCTTTTTAATATTATTGACACAAATGACACTAGAGAACTATGTTTAAAAACATTTTCCACATATTACACAATGAAGTTTAGAGGTTATAGCAAACTGTGCATTTGACTTACATACTCCGTTTTCCAAAACTTTCAGCCATTGATCTTGTTGCTATTGCCAAATTGTTCATACTATTGTTCTCCAGTGTGGTGCCATCTAGATTTGCCAGTCTAAGTTGCCAGTGTTCATTGCCAACATAAGCTATGTTCATACTGTCTGGAAATTCTGACAATGGGCTTATAGAACATACAAAGGGCATATGCATAGATGTCAGGAGCATCGCAATGTTACTGAGAAAATTTTATTAATTACATGAAGACATTACTCACCCCTCTACATAGATGCCCAGATACATGTGAGAAAGGTAATAATAATTCATTAATAATTTTTTTTTAAAAAAACTGTATGCCAACTTCCATTGACTGAGTGGCTCAAAACTATCAAACAGGTAGTTTATATAGTCCTCTTCTGCAAATAAATGGGGATTCTCCTTTGATTGTTTCATTTTGGATGACTGATTACAGTCACAATGTTGTGATTAGTACCTGTGAGTGATCAGTGTCAATCAGTATTTGATAAGAGTTGTCTTATAAAACATTAGAGAGATACTTAAAATGGATTTACTATGAGAACAATACTTGGCTATAATGCAGTCAATGACCAAATAATATCAATTAGACCTTGCAGAAAAACCTTTATTATGGAAATTATGTAAGCTAATCTTCAACCATTGATGTAGAAGAAGAGATGATTGATGAGTTTTATTTAACATTGAAATTGACAGAACATGCAAATAACATACGCTGTTTGTAATTGGAGACTGGAATGCTACAGTCAAAAATATTAAGGAAAATAATGTAATTGGACTGTATGAAACTGAAATGAAGAATAATGACAGTTTTCAAACAACCAGACACAGAGGGAGAGAGAGAGAGAGAGAGAGAGATTGTCATCTCTGGACAAGATAGGTGGCACATAAATTTAATAAATAAATATATACATCACTAGATGGAGTACATGGAAATCACATTGACCATAGTATGGTAGAACAAAATGGAGGAGTTCAATTTTGGCAGCAAAAACATGGCCAGAGAATCGAATTGCTGAACTGCAGGCAGCTGGCAGTCAGCAGAAACAGACTGCAGTTCTGCATTCTAACCGCTGCACCACCATGACACAGAAATTGATAGAAGCAATTGAAGAATTAGGAAAGTTTCTAACCAACTTATATCAGCAAAATTTAGGAAATCACACAGTGGCAAATAGATTGGAACAGATTTATTTATTTAGTGTATGGCATATCATACATGGACTAGCAATATAAACATTTCACCTAGATCAGTAAATTACAATAAAATATTAATGTTAAAAAGATCTATGTTCAAATACAATGTCTAGGCCATTTAATCATTGAAACAAACATTGTTTATATATATATATATATTTTAAAAGATACTGGACTGGTATTGACCTCAGCTTACAGCTGATCACAATGTGATCCAGAGTTTGAAGTGGGACCCCACAGTCACACTGACGGGATGATACTATGCCCCATTTATGCAGAGAGTCCCAGCAGATGCCATGTGAGGTATAAATTCTCTTCAGGATTGTCCATTGCTGACATGGTAGTTCAAAGCCTGGCACCCTTTTTCTTGGTCATTTATATGTCTACCTATATCTGGATGTTTAGCAACCCATTTGGCTTTCCATTGGATATCCATGTTAAAGTTGTTGGGCAAATGTTGTGCAAGTCCAGTGGGGCTTCCTGGATTTGAATCTTCTGGCTGATAAATGAGGAAAGTCAACATGCACCGGTAGGAGTGAGTTGTTCATAATTTTTCTATATTCTCTCACTATTGCATCTTGCCCACTGGAGGTGCTATATGGCTCAGAACATGAAGCCATCGAGTGGTTTTAATACATCTGTTTATAATCCTCATGATGTTGTTGAGTCTGGCATCTAACTTATTAGTATGGCAGCTGTTAAACCATGCAGGGGCACAATATTCTGCTGCAAAGTAGACTAACCCTAGGGCGGAATAGACCAACCCTGAAGGTGGCAGCTGAAGCTCTCCATTTAGTTCTACATAATTTCTGGAATATGTTGGAACAAATCAATTTGTGTTACTAAAAAAAGGAAACTTAACAGAATGTGTAAATTGTTGTATACATTATACATTGGTAGTATAAATTTGCATGCTACCAAAATCATGCTTAAAATGTTCAAAAACAAATTAGAACCCTACATGGAAAGTGGGGTGGCAGATGCTGAAAATGACTTTGGAAAGGGCCAAGAAACAAGAGGCATTATTACCCACACATTGAGAAAGCCAAAGAATACCAAAAAGAAGTCACTATGTTCTTCAGTGATTATAGAAAAGCCTTTGATTGTATTAAACATGTCAAGCTGCAGAATGTGCTTAAGAAAATGGAAATCCTAGAACAGTCCTTACGTAAAACATTTATGCTGGTCGGTAAGCCTCAATATACTGCAGAGCATGGGGAAATTAAATGTCTCCAAATCAGCACAGGAATAAGACAAGGATGTGCATTTTCCACTTACTTTTGAAACCTACAGTATATGAATGTTTCATATACTAGGGAAAGCTGGATTAGAAGATGAAGAATCTGGTTTTAAAATTGGAGGAGGAAATATCAAGCACCAATAATTATATTGATTGTAGTACTCTGATAGCTGAAAATGTAAATGATCTGCAAGCTCCAGTAATGAAAGTCAGGAAGCAAAGTGAAAAGATGGAAGTGGAAGTGCAATGAAAAATAAAGATGGCCAAACTAATAAGTATTGCAACTAGATTTAGTATTGACAAAAATATACTGAAGGGGTAAATAGCCACTGGCTTTTAGGTTCATTAATCAGCAATAAAGGAACAGTGATCAAGAAAGACTGTCCCTTGATTGTGTATCAATGATACACAAGCCTTGGAGAAGATACTCAGATGCTGAGTTCAAAATCATACAGGCAGTGGTTTTCCTGTGACGCTCTATGGAAGCAAAAATTGGACTCTGAAAAAAGCAGGATTGACTTGAGTACTGATAATTTTGAAATCTCCCAAGAATACTATGAGGGCCAAGAAAAGGAACAAAGGAATCATTAAACAAAACAACCCAGAGTTCTCACTCAAGGGACAAATGACCAGGCTCAAATTATGCATTATGCAGAAACTAGCTGTCTGAAGAAGTCTATAATGCTGGGAAAGGTGAAAGGAAGTAGTAGTATGCCAGGTGGATACACTTGATTGCAGCAGTGATGGGTGCATCAGTTGATGACTTGAAAGACCAGACAGGAACAGGTCATCCTGGAGAAAATCTGTCTGTGATTGCTAAGAGTTGACACCCACTTGATGGCTCATAATCAGTTAAACTAATATGGAAACAGATGCATGCTTGCATTACTCCCTTTCCTATTCTGATTCCGACTTGTTTTCCAAATTTGGTTCTTGTTCATTGTAAAGGTTCTTCTGAAGAATGATCAGTTGACAAAGTTATTAGCCTATGTGTCCTTTTGATACATTCTATATAATCAAAGAAGTTGCTGTATACGGGAAAGCAAAAGTGAACCTCCTTTTTAAATATCTTGCTCATCTCACACTAAGCTATCTTATCTCCTGTATACATCTTCTAAAAGCTGCCTGTTTATGCAAGGGAAACAACAAAATGTCTTTTGTTGCTTTTTTCAGCTTTGATTGTAACCTGGAATAAAATTGCTTTCAGTGCATCCACCTACTCCTCTCCCATGCTTTGGCAATGGTGATGGAGAAATCTCTGCTCTGCTTTCTTCCACCCTTCTTTCTTGGTACATGGAATGCTGCTAAATTAGTAACCTAGGTATTAGGAACCCTTGGAATTAAATTTATCAGGTGCTGTCCTCAAATTTATATTTTAGAGATATTGTCATGCTAACGGCAATCCCGGTGTCATACAAAGAACACCAAAGAGGGTAAAGAAAGAAATATCCCCCCACCCTATGTCAGAGAATTCACTTTCTATATTTGGCAAACCTGATCCGTTTTCCTATATAATTAAGGACTGGCATACAAGGAAAGGTTTTCTGTCAATACTTAAAACCCTTTTACAGCCAGTTTGAGTCAAAACTGGATGCTCAGTCTTTTCTCTTTAACAATCATGCTTTCAGTAGGCAGATAGGGTCACAAATCTGAGCTGACACTGAGCATGTAGGAACTGAATGAGTCTGCAATATTTCATCAAATGAGGAAGCAGTTGCTTCACTTCCTGTGCCACTCACTATTTAATGAACAATTGCCATATTTTTACAAATACAAAAAGTTGATCAAAAATGTCATATCAAATATGTTCTAGTTTGTGGGATCATTGTGTATCCCTTATTCCTGCTTCATTACATATAGAATATATACAAATTGAATTCCCTAACATTGATTTGAAAATCAATGTTCAATTTGAAGTCAGTTTTCAGACTTCGCATGACAAACTCAGCAGAACCTATCCAGACCCCAAACATGTCATGGTTAGATATTCACCAGGAAGAAGCCATTTTAAGCAGCTAATTAAACTCTATAGAGGAACATCTATTACAGTTTAAATCTATTGCTTATTTTTCTGCCTTTCCCACACTGAATAGATACTTTGGTTTGTTACTTCTCAGGCTAGCGCAAAGTGGCAGTTGACATGCGTTGTACTATTATAGCATTATAACGTTAGTATTCTGTAAACATTCATTTAACTATCACATTGCTGTTATGATGGACAAAACAATACAAGGGCCTGGGGGAGAAAGGACAAACTATATTTGCTTAATTTATTTTCCAAAATAATATCTAGCAATGGATTCATTATTCACTCATTCATCCCAAGTTATCATTTATTTACTTAATTGTTTTTCTTTTCTTTTTAAAACTTGTATCCTTTCTGTGTGCTTCAGTATCAGGACAGTTCCCATTACATCTCAAGTACTTGTTTATTTTATTTTTAAATAATCCAATAACCAAGGTTTTATGGGGAAATTATCAATGATTACACACATTAATATACTGTACATACTGTACAGTACAGTACAGGAATATATACATATACATACACCAATATATTCAAACATACAACAAAACATACAAACCTAAAGTTTAAAAACAGCAGGCATGACAGATGATGTCAGCAAAAATAGTGAGAAAATGAAAACAAAACAAAACTCAAAACATGCTGGGTCAAATGGATTAATCTCTAAATGGCCAAATTCCCAAACCTCCTTAAAAATGGCAGTAATTCTTAAATTAGAAGGTTGTGGTCAATTCTGGAAACAAGCTAAACTATATCCACAGAAAGGTAACCAAGGCAATAAAGGGCTTGCAAAATCCCAAAAGGAATAGTTCAGTAATGTTAAGCTTTGAGAACAGAATCTTAAGAGAGGCATAGGTTTAGTAGTCTAGAAATATCAAACCAAAAGGTTTTCTGTATTCCAAGGATCCGGAATTAAAAGCAGTGGGTAGAAATTGTGGAGAGAGAAATGTTCACACAAGGACAAATGACCTTAAAAAGAGCTGTTCAGTAATGAAATAAACAGACTTGAGAGATGATAGGCTCCCTCCATACCTGTACTTTGTGCTGTAGATCCTGTATTGGACAGAATAGTAAACAAATGATCTCTAAGATCTCTTTCAGAGCTATAATAATATTTTTAAATTTTTATTGCACATTCAGCACTCCGTTCAGAATTCAGTGAAGCAGACTGAAAGCGATTGCCTCTTGTTCCTACTTACCTTAGAATTCCCTTAATACGCTGAGGATGAAACAGCATCTCCTGACATTGCCAAAAGAAGTTTAATGACATATGTCCCCTTCAATATGCCTAATCTTTTGTTTTATCAGCCCTTTGCAAAAGTGACCTTTATCACATCCCCAAGGTGTTGTTTTTTTTAAAAAAATGGACTTTAATTCCACTAGAGGCACATTTCTTGTGTGCCTCAACTTGCATGGAACAATTCACACATATTAAAATCTACCAGTTCCCTGCAGTCTTCTACAAACAGTGCAGTTAACTAAAGTTGGTATTTATAGTTTTTGTCCCCTTCTATGTATCTCTTCACAACTAAGGAACATCTCAATAAAGAAAAACTATCCATCCTTTCAACTGCTTGTGGACAAGTCTTTCTCTGGAATTATGGAAGTGCTCGGTGATTTATAAAAATGCCATCTCACAACATGCATACTTTTATTGTAACACAAGAATGAGCTTCTGCCAGACTATTTTAAGTACGCTTGATGAAAAAAGTCAACTCTGAACTCTGCCATGGCTATATTTAGCCGGAACATCTCTCTCTGGGATTCAGACTCTATTTGGAAACCTTGTAGCTTGGTGAGCAGCCAAACCATTTTTTTTAACAGACATCCCTCAGTGAGGTTTGTCCTCACTGTGTTTTATGATCAACTGCATTAACCTGAATAACAATGCCTTTTACAGTGCATCTAACTAGTGGGCAAATATGGGGGGACAGCATGAAGAACCCCAATCTTTTCCCAATCTGGCATTAATTTTTAAACACGTATAATTACTTTGGTGAGATGGACTATGGTCAACATATCACTGATCTTGTTACCAGGGCTAAACTTGAAATAAAATGCTGCACTAGCTGAATATCACTGCACCAACTAGAAGACAAGGTAATATAATATGCATCAGTTCCATATTAAAATGCTAACATATAAAGAATTTCTATTCCATACAGCTAACCACAGGGAATGGCCCTAATACACTAGTATCTATAAACAAATGGTAGACACACAGTTAGTGACTCTAAACAAGGATGTATATTATTCCTCAACATTAGGATATGTACTTTTTATTCAAACAGGGCACAAAGGAAGATCTTCTCTTAATGTGTTGCACCTAAATGTGCAGTTGCATTTTGTTGGACATGACAAATACTAATTCTGTTTATGTAGCTCCTTCATTAGATTATGGGTAAAACTATTTATAATATTAATTTATGTGTGCTTTTTACTTACTCAATACTTTTGAAAGTATAAATGTATACTGTACACAAAAATGCTCACCAATAGTGAAATACCATATCTATCAATCTGATGCAATTGTGTGAAGTAGAATTTTCCATATTTTGGGATCAGTGAAACAACAAGTAGATTACATGGGTGATTCAGTAGACACCAGGAATGTGCATAAACCATGAAATAGCTTTTGCTTCAAACTGAAAACAAAGCAGTATGATTGGCAAGCTTGCTGAACCTTTTCAAATCAGTTATAGTCCAGCAAATACAAAACTGGGAACATTTTGATTATTCTGGGTTTGGGTTGAAATAAAATCCAAAGGAATGACAAAGTCATCTGATGGGGTAAATCATAGGGCAAGTGTGATGTACATTCCCCCACTCACTGCTCTGCCAGGATGCCTGCCCATAACCTTCCCAGCACCTTTCCATTCTTCTCTTTTCCTCTCAGGCAATGCTACTGCTCATATCTGGACATGCCATCATCAAGGAAACTCCTCCGCCTTGATCTTATCATACTTTTAACCTCTCCAAGACAATCCTGCTTGAAATTCTGTATGTATACCCAAGCATCCAAAACACATTTTCATTCAGACATGGAACCAGCTGCTCTGTGCATGGAATGGTTTGTCTATGGATCTTTTGTACTTCCCCAGTAAATACTGTGTTCATCCTCTAAAGTTGATAGGCACACCTAGTAATCACTGAGAAAACAAGAAAAAATGAAGATAGGAATTAAAAAAAGATAATTCTCTCAGTGCAGAGTCAATGCCACATTGGGAATTTTACTATTCATTTAATTAATACTGATTTTAAATTGAACCAACTTTTCTAAGAACATAAAATTATTCAGGATGGCCAAGCGGGAAAGGAAGGGAAGGGATCCTCCCAAAGGCTTTAAGAAGATACTTACCTGAATGATAATTGAATCCCAGGTCATGGACACTAAGTCTGTTGATGGCTGTAAGTCATGAACTTCTGTGAAGACTCCACATTTAGAAACAGCATGGGAACCAACAGCATGGAATATGTGCTGCTTGTAAGTTTCTTGGAAACAATTGCCAAAGGAACCAGATATAGCAATAGAAGGACTTTTTGTTGAATCCAGTAGGACTGCTGTGAGCAAAATGTATTACAGTGCAATTTGTATCTCATAAAGTCATCATATGATTTTTTGTTACAAGAATGAGTCCACTCCTGGATGATTGCTTAGGAAGGTACTAGTTGTTTCATATATTAGCTATTGTATGAAATGAGTATAATGCAATGCAAATTAAATATACCTTAATCCTATTAACTAAAGCAGGCTTTGCTTTTCCAGATGTTCCTAGAAAAGAACTTCCAATGTCATTAATCATTAGCCATTGGGCTGCTAGGAATTATAGTTCAATATCTGGATGGCTGCAGTCTCCATCCTTAGCTTAATATATGGGACTGAACATCATAATAAGAAACAAGTTTACAGCTAATCACTGAGCTGCAGTATTTAAATAATATATCAGTTTAAATATCTAAATATTTTTATTCAAGTGAAAATATCAGATTAAAAAGATTTCTTAAAAACAAAAAAGCATAGGTTAATCCTACCTAAGAAAAGGAATTTTGACTTTTATTATGTATTTGGGTTTTTGGGGATAAATAAAGGCAAATTTGCAGGTTCCAATCTAAGTCACTGGGACCAGAGATTTAGTCTTCCAAGCTTTTGGATTCTGCTGGAGCCCATCCTTAGGAAACTTCTCTCTGTGTGCACTGAGCTGTTCTGTGTGTAGTATTTATGGAATGTCTGATTGTGTGTGGCTTTTAGTTGTTAATTAGAATGTTGATGGCCAGCTTTTAAGGGAAAATTTCCCCAAGTTGGACAGCATCTCTCCAGCTTATACCTCCTAACCCTTACCATGGCCAAATTAAGCATAATTAATGAACATAAAATTTGAGTACATTAAATGCTTGACACTTGAGATTGAAATAGACTGAATAGCTTTTTATCTGAAGTTATGGAATACATGTTATATGTGTTTAGAAAAGATTAAACTATTTGGAAGAAAATATGTGTGCATTTTTTACTATTGACTTCCACAAAGTACAGACTAAAAGAATATACATCATTTTCATACTTTCTTTCAAAGAGTGATCGTGATCATGGTTTCAGGTAGGTGGCAACCATTTTCTGCACCCTTAAGTTGCCTCGACCTGTGCTTATGCCAGTTTGACTCTATGCCAATTTAAGAAAATACTATCTAGACCACTGATGGCAAACCTTTTTGCTGTCACGTGCCAAAAGTGGGGGGAGTGCGGGGGGGCCATGTACATGCGTGCCCACACCCATAATTCAATGTGCTCCGCCCATGTATGTGCGCATGACCACCACCCCATGCTCCCCACGTTTTTGGCATGCTATGGCACGATGGGCCTGGTAGGCCTGTTTTTTGCTCTCCCCAGGCTCCAGAGACTTTCTAGGAGCCTGGGGTGGGCAAAAACTGCCTTCCCCACACCACCCAGAGGCCCTCCGGAAGCTGGAAACGGCCCGTTTCCCGACTTCCAGTGGGCCCAGAAGGCCCGAAAATCAGTTGGCTGGTACGCACATGTGCACTGGAGCTGAGCTAGGGCAATGCTTGTGTGCCCACTGATATGGCTCCGTGTGCCAACTGTGGCACATGTGCCATAGGTTCACCATCACAGATCTAGACTAAGACCTTTGGCGACAGCTTGCCAAATATTCAATTCAAATCAGATTACAGGATACGATGACAACTTCCCTGTTGTTACCATCCTGATCTAGTATAAGTTCGCAAATACCTGTTTTCAACTTCCCAGTCCAGACTGGCCCAAAGTTTCTGGCTTTAGGAAGGATTGGAACCTTGGTCTCCCCATTCCTACTCTAGCATCTTAACCACCATATCACACCAATCTGTCTAGCTCTCTACTGAACAGATGTGGGTGTAAAACACAATATATATAAAAAGTTAAATTGGTAGATACAAATTTAAAGCTTAAAGGCACCTGTATGGCACAACAGCTTGAAAATAAATATCGCTTTCTTGCATTTTCCCAACGTGCTGCTGCCCTTTACTTTGTTCTCAGCAAACCCCTGCAGTTTGATTGGTTATTGTTCAGAGGCAGGAATGCCCCCTCATATTTTCCAAGCTTTTCTTTAAGGAAGCCTGCTGCAACTTCTGTTACAGTCATTTCTCAGTGGTGTAGCAACTAAAGTGCTTGATATCCAGAACATCCTTGGTTTAATACCTGTCAGAAATATATTTTGATTATATTTTTCCTTCCCTGAATTATTTTTCCACTAGGATTTCATTGTTTCTGGCACCATTTTGTCATTTTTCCAGTCACTTGAACTAGAAGGGTTCCACACATACATCCCACTCAACTAGCCTAAATAATCAGGTTTCACAGTCTGATAATCAAGTGTTGTAACCTGTAAACAACTAAATAAGATGTGGAACAGAAGCTGCAGTAGACCCTTCTTGAGGAAAAACTGAAAAAATGGTTACGGAGCATTCTTGCTTCTGCATAGTAACCAATTAAACTGCAGGGGTCTGCTTAGAACAAATTTAAGCACAGCAGGCTACTTGAACAGCAAAACCTGAGCTAACACAAACCAGGAATTATTACTTTCAACTTAGAGCAGGAAAACACTGCTGAAGGTCACATTTGTAGGTGGTTGTACCTGAGTAGAAGACAACATTGTCCAGTCTTACCTTCCAGAAACTGTTGCTTTAATTCACATTAAAACTAGCTGGAAATGTGGATAAGCCCTAAGACATTTTAGTGCATCTGTTTATTTTTTCCCCATTATTTGCAGAAGGACATGAATCATCCATATTTGAAATCCTCAGGCAACAAAGATATATATTTGTCAAATCTCATCTCTTACTGAACACTAATTCTTTCTTGGCACCATAAGGAGATAACGTCCATTTTTTACGTTGGTAGACCAGCCCAACAAACAAACAATACAAGGTTCACCTTGTTCATCATTATAATATCTTAAAAGAGGGAAACAATCCAGATTGGATGAAGTGTCATAAAAACAAGTTTTAAATTCTAGACAAAAAGAATAGACTGTATTCTTTTTCAGGAAACCCAGTATTGTACCAGTTTACAAATTTTATTGTATTATGTTTAGAATAGAGGAGCTCTCAACCCCTAGTTATTCCACTCACATATGCAATCTTCATAGGACAGTGCCATCAAATCACAGTATCTGTGGCATCCAAAAGTTAGGATAGAGTATCAATTCCATTTAGGAATTTTATGCTGAGCTGGCCTTATAGCCTATATGTCAGAGTTTAGGCAGCGTGACTAGTATTATGAGATAAACCCAGGAGCAAAGCATAGCACATAGCAGCTTTAGATAATTAACAGTGGTTTTATCTACAGCTAAATATATAGACACTTGTATGTGATTAAATACCTTATCATACAGCTACTGACACAAGGAGAGCAATGAGATACACTACAAGAGAGAACATGAGGAGAAGGGAGACATCCCCTAATGGCTTCCCTTATATAGGCAGCTTCTTACCCAGCTTCTTAAAGTGGCAGTAACCCTGCTGCCTCATTCCCATTGCATCAGCTTTCAGTTGCTTCCGCTTACAACCTTCCATCAGCTTACAGCTATTAAAACTACATACCCTGACACTATATTTAATTCAAGCAACATTTTTCTGGAATAGTTATTAAGTAATGAGTTATCTGGAACTACATATCATTTCAGACAACAAAATATAAAATTTAATTCTGCTTTGTGGGTTAAAGTAGTCATGTTTTCCATTCTTAACAACCAGGAATATCAATCTCACTATAAAAAATGATTTTAAGGATCAGCCTGCCTATGCAGGAAGGTGTTTTGTACCTGTGATTCAACCACAGAGTCATACACAGTCATGTTTTTTGAGTGAGAAGTTTCTGATGAAAGAACTTGGCTACCAGGCACTAAGGAATTCTGCCAAATTCTGTTATCAAAAGAAGATGAATTTTTCATCAATCCTCACCTGATATCCCCTTGCCTGCAGTTCTTTCTCCCATCAATGTAGTATGTCTTCATGCCAGAAGAAAAGACGTTTAAGTAGAAATGGAATAAAAAATCTTATTTCCAGCATTTTCTTAAGCTCAGAGTAAGGGTTTGCTTTCTTGCTCTGTTTAAGTTTAAATGAAACAAACAAATTAATGACAACCAGCCTGACATGACCTACTGCATAACTCAAGATGCCAGTCCATGTTGATGATGCCTTGACTTAAGAAATCATCTCTGTAGCTTAATAATTTCATTATTTCATGTGGACACTAAATGCAGCCATTTTCTGCTAGAGGGAGATGTCTTTTACAAGCTCCAAGCTCAGCCTGTCTTAGAATTATTTGATAAGAACAAGGATGCATAAATTGATACAAGAGGCAATATATGTAATATATTATGTAATTGTAATTGTAAACATGTAGAAGAGGTTAAATATGTGCAGTAGTGGGATTCAACTAATTTAACAACCGGTTCTCTGTCCTAATGATTTCTTCCAACAACCAGTTCACCAAACTGCTTAGAAATTTAACAACCGGTTCTCCCGAAGAGGTGTGAACTAGCAGGATCCCACCACTGAGTATGTGTATATAATTAGTAAGTAGTAATGTGTATTGAATTGCATAAGAGACTTGTGTTACACTTTTATGGCGGAGATATCACCAAACGTTTACACCATGTCCATTTTTTTTAACTATAAAGGTTTTTAAAATAAAAAGAAGAAGAAGAAGAATTATTTGATGGTCTTTTCTGCCTGATTAAAACTAGTAAGATTCCAACTAGGGTGATTTGGCCCCTAATCAATTTCTATCTGAGCACCCTTCCATTCTCCCTGTGTCTGTCTTGTGCTTAAATGCTCTCAGGTGATCAGAAAGCAACCAAGATTTTTTCCCTTTGATAATGGATAATTAATTGCCTTCCAAATTCTACTGATGACCTATTCCTACATCTTGAAGACTACTTCTAGACTACCAAAACACAGAATACAATTTCACACACACCCAGAAAAAAAACATTTTGGTGGGAAGAAAAATATTGGGAAATAGAGGGGAATGAAACAAAAACTAGCATTCTTATAATATTTCAATGTAACCTTTATTTAGCACTCCTTTAATGTTAAAATTAGTGCATTTGTTTTTAAAAATATTTTTATCCTAAAATAGTAAATTATATGAGAAAACTGACACAAGATGCTTTTCACCTTTAAATAAAGTATATCTTGATGTAGGATAATGATTTAGAATCTGTTAAAATAAATTCAGAAGGCATCTGTTGTGAAAACGTGCATAGGTACAAAGTTCCGTTAAAAGTCAGATGGGAATAGCAAGAATAGAAAATAGCTTACATATTTAATTTTAAAAATCTGGTTTGGAAGCTCCCAATACAACAGCTGACAACTCTTTCCAATTAACAATATCACCCAGGTAGATCTTTTCTGACTGAAGGATGTCTGGGCTTCACTCATTTATTTCACTGTTAACATGTTTGGAAAAGTACATTATAAAGGATAAATAAGAGTTATCTTTGCCAAGGATTCCATTTGGTCTATGCCACAGAAAAGTGAGATTGAAAATCTCAGATATAATGAAATTAGCCATGTTATAAATTAACCAGCTGCTCAACAGATTTTTTTTTGTATTGCATAAAAGAAATATCTGATCTCCATACCTGTTGTTTTAAGCTGAAGCTTAACCCTTTTGAGGCTTGTCTAGATTTCAGAAACGATTTTAAAATAATTATAAATTTTAGAAAACTTTGTCATGACAGTTAATAAATACAAGATGGAATTGTTTCTAGACATTTACCATTGTTAGGTCTCATTCTCTCATTCTTTTTGGCATGAATCCTCCACAAATCATTTTTAAATGACACAATATTGCCTTCATCTCATCCTTATCCCACAGTACTGGTAAATTAATGTCATATTTAGCTATTCCAATTTTAAAACGTTTAAAGTGTTCTCTCTTCTCCCATAACAGTTGTTGCCATAGACATAATCTAGAACAATTACTGGTGCGGTGATTGATGAGTGTTCGGGTCTTTCTAACTCAGGGGTGTCAAACTCACGGCCCACAGGCCGGACGTGTCACACACTGGCCACACCCACCCCAGTTTAGCAAAAGGGAAAAGAGTCATGATACATCACGTGACGTGACGCCATGAGTTTGATGCCTCTGTTCTAGCTCTTATTATTTTAAGCTGATGTAGGCATGTTCCCTCCTTTCCATCACTGCGCATTCATGATCACTTTGACTGGGTTGCAGCAGAGAGCCATTTAGATTCCACAAAGGCCTATATAATACCTTATAAATGCTTTCCAAAGAGTTCTAGATGTACTAATTACATGGGTTTAGTTCTGTTTTCCAAAGCACTAGACTTCAGTTGGTGCTAACAACTGAACTAAATTACGCCAGTTGTGTGTTACTAATTCTGAGTATATTACCCACTTTCCATTGGTTTGGTCAACAAAGAGTTTCACGTGGATTTTTTTTTTATTTTTGTCATTACAGGTACAAAAATTGTGCCTATCCCACAAGCTACATCCAAATGATGCTAACCATAACCATTATCTGTGCTATCTTCACTGTACCTGTTAGCCTGACTGACAAGTCACAAGCATGACGAAGGAGCATAGTGTAAAGGAGGAAGGAGCACCTTTGATACTCCTTGTAATTCCTGCAGTGATGACTTGTCAGTTGAGCTGCTTCTAAACACAGGTCTTGTCTCTTTTTGAAAGAGCAATAAACCCATGACAGGAGTGGAGGGTGAAGTGAGAGGCAGCTCTCCCAACACATTAAAATCTTTTGGAAAACTCCACTCTTTGCTTTCTTATCCAGTTTACTGTGTCTATTTCTCATCCGCAATCTCAGAAATTAATCTTCACAACTCCTAAGCATGCTCTAACCCAGTGGTAAGCAAACTTGGCTCTTTCACACCCTGTGGACTTCAACTCCCAGAATTCTGGGAGTTG
>JANHZT010004668.1:709716-722333 GCA_032468215.1 Stegonotus admiraltiensis | reverse complement strand
AGCTTATTGCCCCCACAATCCGGGTCCTCATTTTACCTACCTTGGAAGGATGGAAGGCTGAGTCAACCTTGAACCTGGTGAGATTTGAACTTGCAGTAATTGCAAGCAGCTGGTAGCTAAGTGCTACTTAACAGCACTTTAGTCCGCTTCACCACCAAGGCCCTTCTTGAGCTTGAGCTCTTGAATGAAAATGGGATATTGGACAAATTAACTACACAAATGATGTTGTCAGAGAGAATAGAGTTGATATGTCATTTGCTGTCTGGCAAGAATATTCTATGTCCTTCCAATAAATCAGTTATTCCATTCTGGTCATTATGTATCAGAAGTCTAAAATATTTCATATACTCCTGAGTTAAATTTTAAAATCCTATTATAGTAGCAAGCATTATTTAAAAATTAAAATAAACATCACTGTTCTGCTTCTGGTTTCGGTTACATACTCAGTCGCCATAGAAAACAGAAGTTTTCTCAAGGTTGAAGAGATACCAGCAAGCAAGGACTGCAAACCAAACAAAGTCTCTGAAAAAAAGAAACTTGAGTGGTTTTTGCTTTTAACAGGAACATGCAGAAAAATAATTAGTTCTATAAGCCATGTCAGGGTTGCTAGCCAGTCCAGAGTCCAGAATTTCATGAACAAAATCCACACAAACATCACACAAGAAACAGATTAGACAATTCCAGCTGAGGCTGCCTCATGATCAGGCTGCAGCCAGCTATCTTTAATAAAAAGGTATAATCCCTTGTTTGGCAAAGAGCCTCATACAACATACCTGCTTGGCTTGCCAGATGTGGGGGATTATTGAAGGCCTTATGTCATCATCATCATCTCACTGCTCCAATTCTGGTGATTCTTGCCTTTGTTTCTCCTGTGGCTGACATTCCATAAATTCTGCTGTAGCAGCTTCTTCAAATTCAGAATTAGCACCCGAGTCCTGGGCAATGACACACATGGGATAAGAATAGAACACTCTTTGCAGTGGCTGATTAAAACAGGAGGACCACAGTTAAAACTATGACTATTAACACATCAGCCATAAGATAGGGTGACAGTCACCAATTTAGAGATCTTTGAAAAGGAAATGCACCAATTCATGGAAGATTAGGTCATTAATGGCTACTAAGTTAAGGGTCA
Organism: Stegonotus admiraltiensis; assembly: GCA_032468215.1. Lineage (NCBI taxonomy): Eukaryota > Metazoa > Chordata > Lepidosauria > Squamata > Colubridae > Stegonotus > Stegonotus admiraltiensis. The sequence goes on along the minus strand of JANHZT010004668.1, from coordinate 721,198 downwards.
CTTATTACTGGATTCACAAACAGCATACCTGAAATACAGCTATAACAGTAATCAGACATCAGTAATGAAGGGCTGTTACTGTCTTGCCTATATCTGCAAACTTTCTGAATGCATCTGATTGGCCATTATGTGACCAGAATGGGTTGATCCAACAGGCCTCTTCTTATGTTCTTATTTGAAGAACTATTCTCTTTGACCGATAATATGCTTCCAACAGCAGCCTACCTAAAACTTCATGTTCCCACAAGCATGATGATAGCTAGCCAGCAATTGATTTTTTTTAACAGCTGGTTATTATTTTCTTTTCCATTTACATGGCAATTATAAAATAACTGATAGCAGTGCAGATTACACTGCAGGTTGGAAATAAGAGCTACAAGTGATGTTTATAAACTGAATGTTTACAAAGCAATGAAGAGAAATCCAGTGACAGTTTAAAAAAATGTGACCAATATTAACAACTGCAAAATTCCAAATGGACAAAAACAAGCAGAAACTTATACTGGAGAGTCACAAGAAATAAAGCCAGAACAGTATAGCAGAATCACAGGAAACAAGGTTATATTTAAGGCAGGAAAAAAAAGAGGGGGAGGACAATAAAGGCTGTTCTTGAATAATAATGAATAGAATAATGTAGAGGTGCCATACTGGAGTTCTTAATCCTCTGACATGAGGATTACTTCCCCAGCATGAAAGCTGCAACACTGGCCTTTTCATACATTAATACAAAAGTCTCTAAAGTCTTGTGAATTAATGTCAGAAAGACAGCTTTGTAGGACTGTCTGCCTGTACGTCTCTACTTTTGCAATTTTTCAGTGCTGTTGCTATCTAATTAATAGTAAATTATGCAATGAGGCAACCTCTGTATTTGTCTGCACAGTGATGCTAATATAAATTGAGACCTCCAGAGAATTAATGCCTGCTGTACCTGCATGATAGTACTATCATGTAGGTAGATGATAGTACCTGCTTGTATTTAATAAGATGTGAAGGTTTGTGTATATCTATGTGTGTGACAGAATGCTGTACATATGCAATTTAAGCAGATTCAGTTAAAGCTGAACAGCAATATTTGTAGGTTTCCAATAACACTGGAACAGGGCATGTGGTAGATAGTTCTTAGATGGAGATCAGCTAGGAGCAGCAAAGATGCTGTGAAAATTGATTCACAGAAAGTAAACGTCCTGGTTTTACATTAGGCCATTATCAAAATAAGGAACAGATGGAATTCTCCTGCCCAAATGAAAACAGTTTCTAGCTCTCTATGCAGAGTGGGTGGGAGAAAATGATACAAGAAATGTGAACATTGATTATTATAAATAGAATTTGCATTTGATATTCAGCAGTTGCTAGAATTCTTTCATGATGGCTTATTAGCTTTTATACAAGAATGTATTCTTAGACATTCCTAGACTTCTGAGGCTAGTTCATTAGTTTCAGTTCAATCTCCAGAAGAGAGAGCCCAACAATTGCCTCTCTGCCCTTATTCAATCAGAAGTGGTCATGCACTGGGCTCACAAATCCCACTACTGTCCTGTTATGTAGGACCTTCCCTTTCTATGAGGTGCTCTGGGATGACAAGAGAATAAGACCGCCACAACTTGATATTAAGCTAGAAACTACTCTCTTACCACTGCCATGCTCTTCTGGCACCGCTCTGCCAACACATGACAGGTCAATGCTTCATCTAAGATAAAATATTGGATAATACATAGGTTATCAGGAGTTGGCTTATCCTTAAAAAAACCTGAACCTTTGTGTTCAAGGTCCATGATTTTTGTTACATAGACTTTCTTGATTATACACTGCAATCGGAAAAGAAAGCCAGCCACTAGCTTTCCCTGCAATAGGCAAAATGGTTGCACATTATTAATTGGGACACATATATAATCTTAGCTCTCATTTCTTTTGCCTACAAATCTACTTTCAAGTTTCAAATAGTTGACTATAATTTATACCAACCTAAATGATTTGGGATAGGATCTTTGAAAAACAATGTTTCAGTATCTGCCTGCTTGGACTGTTGAAGAGAGATGGGTTATCATAAGAGACACAGAGGCTATTTAGCGATTTATAATAGCATCTAGCCACTCTCCGTATCAGTGGTATATCATTACACCAATGACCGGGTGATACTAGAAATAGCTTCTGCTTCAATTGCAGACTTTTTCTGGTATTGTCCTGGTAAAAAAAATCTCTGGCTACTAGTGTATCTTGCATTTTTCTGGACCATATAGTCTTCTCTGGTAAGGAGACTTTTAAACAAACAAACATTAAATTCAGCTGCCTCACTTAATATGGAAAGCTAGTTACAGAATTGCAGTACAATATTTGTATTAAGAAGGTCTTCAAACTAGCACATTTGCTTGCTAGAAACTGGTTGTCTTCATACATGATTTGTCTCCATCCCAGCTTTTCTGATATAACCTCATTTCTGTACTCTTTAATCTTTCAATTTGCAAGGATCCATTTGACTTTTCTGAGGGGTTTTCAATCATTTAAAAAAAATCATATTTCAATATGTAGGCAGTTTCTTACCCAAACAGACCAGCTCTAATCGTGTTTGGTTGGGTTTTTAAAAAAAATATATTTATAATGATGTGTTTTTGGACCAGACTCCCAAGATCAAGAGATGCTAAAATCAAGTTTCCTTGGAAGTCATAGAATATGGCAGATCCAGATAATTGTTACCCCTCTGAGGACTACACTTTCCCCGCTCCCCATTTTTAATCTTCAAGAGCATGGTGCAGTCATCATAGAAGAAGAATCTAAATAGGAGATCATTTTTTAAATAAAAAATCAAACATTTGTGATCTTCTGTTTTGTTTGTGGGGAATTTATTTAGACAGATGTGTTTAAATAAAGGTTTCTTTTTAAAAGTTAGAAAATGGATAAACGTCTGGATATAAGCCGTAAGTTCCCTGGCTGAGTTTAAGCTGCGGTGAGCTAACTTTTTAGTAGAGGGTCCACATTTGCCCAGCAGTGGTACTAGAAGAATCCAATCCTACATCTTTCTCTTTCCATTTGATGGTTCAGTGCCTACCTTATTGCCGTTATGGAGTATATATGACAATAACAAGATCTAAAAATATAATAGGGTTTCAGAGATCATCATCGAAGCCAGCAAAACAGTTTCCACCCTGGCATCCCCAGCATTCAAAGGAGTAGTAGCAGGGAAAAAGCTAAGAGAAAAGGCTTGCTTGCAAGTTGCAACCTGCCAGTCAAAGCCTGCTATTTATTTCTTGTACATTCATAAGAAGCTTTTAGGCAGTGAGCATTAAGCCAAGCTATATAGTAGGTGTAGCTGAAGTGGCCATTAAATCCTCAGCAGGGAATCCTACTCAGGCAATTATTTCAGGAACATTAGTACTTTCAGATCTTTACCACCCTGCCTAAAAATCGTGACCAAAAACGCCAATGAATACCCAGTGGGCACAGAAAGCATGTAGCCTGGGTTGATGAAAAATAATACTTTTCTTCAACTAAACATGATTTTCTTTTCTCTTTTTGACAGAACCACAAAATGAATTGCTAGAGGGGGTGCAACCATGTTAGAAATATATGCCTTCACAAAGCGCCCTCGCTCTCTCCTCCAAGCTTCACAAACTGTGATCTGTGTGCCAGGATGGAAAGTTTTGAAAGGGCCATGTGCTCAGTGGAGGCAGGATAGGAAATCCGTAGCAAGCTGCGTTTCATAATCAATTGGTTGTGTGGGCTATTTCTCGGTATGCATATATTTTTGTTCATGATTTTAATATAAAACATGAGAGGTTGATGATTAGCCATCAAGGCAACATACATTGCAATATGTATGGAAACTGAAACCAATGTCCATATAGCTTTCAATATTCATATGATGGCCATATGATGAATTTAAACAAGATGAACTACTGGGTGAACAGAAAGTTTCGAGTACCTATACAATTAGGTGAGATAATGGGCTAAAGCATAAGGATCTCTAAACTTCAAAGTCTGAGCTTTTAATTGGCTTTTGGCCTTATTAATTAGCTGCTATTTAATGTGATTTGGGAAGCACAAATTCAGATGTTTGTAATGCATTTTTCTTAGTAAGGCCAACCATTTGATTGAAAGAAGTTATGTGGATGACTTGTACACTGGTGTGAATAGACTGTAAAGTATTAAAAACCTTTGCAGTAGATTGAGAATTTACTGACTATATAGATGCCTGGAAGTTTTTAAATATAGAGTACGAGCAATATTTTCCATGATATATTGCAAAGTATTACAGGTGGACACATCAATCTGCTTGCACTGTGTTGGGCTCTAGATGCAGAAATATGCCATCCACCAATCATGGAGAAGAGGTTTCAGACCACAGAGCAGGTTGAAGATGAAATGTAGAATAAAATAATCATATATCCCGAATGTGTGAAGGAAACATTTTTTTTAAAGTAAATAAATGATAACAAAGTATTTAACTGTGGCAGCTGTTGTCTTTAGTTCCATTAGGGTTTGTGGTATTGGCCATTGTGCCAAAAGATTAGTCATCTGCAAAACTTCCTTGTGTGAAGTCATGCGATAGACACATATGTGCTTAACAAAAGATGATCCACCTAGTAATACAGTGGCTTAGTAGAGACATTTATCAATCTACTTCAGATTGGCATTGTGTCAAGTTATTATATAGTGTCAAGGATAAAACAGCAAAAGCCCTTGTAATACATGGAAATTTCCCTGAGATAGTTAAAACTGATCAAGAGCTATTAATTGTGGAGATTTATTCACTGTGGCATAAAATGAAGACCAATTGCAGAATATTGTTGTCATGGAAGCAGGCTACTCTAATGGATTTTTTGTCTCCCTAAATTGAAATACTGGTAGTAATGTAATTGGTTTACATAAAGTTCAAGAATGAAGGGAAACTGCAGGTGACTATTCAACCCACATGAAACCAGTAGTGCTGATCTTTGGAGCTGAACTGACACAAGTGGAATTTTGAGAGGATGTTATGGGCACTCTCACGAAATGGCTGCCACACTAGACATGACTACTCACAAATATATTATGATAGAAACCACCATGCACATAGACTCCAAGGGTGCTTTTTATAGTTAAGCATACTTATGCCTTTTCTTTAGACCTGTAACTACATTTCCAATCAAGGTATAGTTCTCAATAATTCCTCCTGGGAAATAATAATACAGGTAGTTCTCAACTTACAACCATTTGTTTAGTGACCATTTGAAGTTTCAACAGCATTAAAAGGTGACTAATGATTTATGATCATTTTATTTATCAAATTTGCCAGCCATCTCATGGTTCAGATAACTCTGAGCAGATTGTACCAAGACCATTGCAACATCCTGTGGTCACTTCAAAATTTGAACGCTTGGCAACTGGCATGTATTTATGATGGTTGCAGTGTTACATGACCATGTGATCACATTTTGAGACTTTCTGACAAGCAAAGTCAATGGGGAAGCCAGATGTACTTAACAACCGTGAATTCATGTAACAACTTAAAAACTACAATGATTCATTAAACAACTGTGGCAAAAAAGGTTGTAAAATGGGGCAAAGTTCACTTAACAATTGTCTTGCTTAGCAACAAAAAATTTGGGCTCAATTGTGGTTGCAAATTGAGGACAACCTGTAATGGTTCAGACTGGTGCTTTGCTTCATATTAGCTGTTTTATTTTTTGTGATTAAAATATTATTTAAAAAATAAAGTGAGGGACATGGACTCTGTCAGGCATCAAGAGATGTGTTAGTGAGCATCATGTTGGGGATCTAGGCATAAAGCCACATAGTCAGCTCTATTCAGCTCTATTTAGCAGCAGAAAAACCACTTAAGGTTACAACCTTCCCAAATCTGGAACTGTCCAAATGCGATGCCCTTTTGCACAAGAATCCTGAGAATTGCAATCTTGTGCATCTGAAGGACACTAGCTCTGGAGAGTCTTTATTAGGATATGGCATACAGTTTTTGAATATTTCTATGACTTAAAAATTACAGCAAACTCAGAGTAGAAAACAGATCACTTTCCTGATTTAATATATTTTTATCTACTATAGGGAATGAGTTGCCCATCATATCCCCATTCAAATTAATTTCATAGACATCTGTTGCAGATCATGCTTGTTGTAAAACTTCATTGCTCTGTCAATTTTATCAAACATTTAACCTATTCTGTCCAAAATCATAGCTGAAAGATATTCAAAAGTTTGCACTAAGGACTTCTGCTTCATATATATTGCAATCAAATTTACATCATTGTTCTTCCTAGTCTGAAGGTCTTAATCTCACAAATATGCAAAAAAAAATTTTTAATTAAAAAATCCCCCAAAGTGATTAAGATATAAGGCATGGTCAAGCTTAATGTTCATAAAAGTGGCTTTACGAGTGCGAACTTGATGTAGTCGCAACTCTCAGCCACTCCACTCATAAACTAATTGTAAAAATGGCAGTTTCTGCAGTATACTCATGACCACCAGCTGTTCAGAGTCATGTGGATGATCTGCACTATTTCTCCCTTGTTCCGGAGAGATTACGCTGGCTTGGATCCAACATCACAGTGGCGGTTCCCCTCACAAAAGCTGCCTTGCTAGCCAATGAAAGCCAGCAAGGCATCAGGTCACCACGGTGCTTATAGGAAATATCACATCAATATTATGACTTGATCCATGCTAGCCACAATTCTAATGAACAAATGTTGGCCACAAGGGTGACAAAGCAGTACTGTGGCCTTTGCAAACAGGGCCAACCCAAGATGTTCTGTCATCTGGGGCAAAGGGCAAGATGCTGCTTTCCCCAATTCATATAGAGAGTCTGGCAATGTGTCCTCTACTACACTAGACATAGAAGATAAGTAGAGTACATAACTCTGTCTTCCAATAAAACAGAACAGCTGGGAGTCCAGCAGATTGCAGCTACAACCCCCAACATCTGTGGCAATTTAGCATTCAACTGTATATTAGGTTAACTAAATCATCAACTTCCCATTGGTTCAAGCCTCAGTGTGCTGTCTTTAGCTGTTTTGGAGTATATCTCCCATGTTCTCCAGTCAGCATGGTGCTCAACTGTAATTTTTACTTCCCCGCTTTTGAAGTGTACATATGAGAAAAAGTACAGGCATATATTTCTAAAATGAATACAGTGCAATATGATTAAATATAAATAATGCAACATGCCTGAAATAGCATTGCCTTTCAACATTAATGTCTGCACGTCATGGAAAAAAGAGGGGAGATTTTTTAAAATCTATTTTGGCATATTTTGTTTGCAGTGGTTGTTTTGTTCCTTAGGAAAATTCGACCTTTGCCATGGAGGAAAATGATCAGAGCCTTCCTTTGTTTTTCTAAAGAAACTTGACAGAAGGATAAGAGCAAAGGGGGAAACCTTTGACTAGAGGACTCTTACAACACCCTTGTGAGCTGTCCTACTATGTCAGAATCTCGTCCAGAGTCAAAACACAGTCATAGTTGAAAAGTTAGATATTGTATTGGAAGCATCTTAGATTAGGAAAGAAGAGATTCTTGTATTGGCATTTGGATTTTCTCTTAAATCCTATCTCTGAAGGGATTAGATAATGTCTGGTTTTGTACATCACACTTGGAAAGTTAATTTTAATCTTAGTTTATTAAGTAATCCACAGTATCCAACTAAACTGGTTTACAGACCATAATTATTAGATTCAAACCAGTGGTGGGCTGCCCCCGATTCAGACCAGTTCCCAAGAACCGGTAGTAAAATCGGCGGGAGGCTCCGCCCACTGACCCGGACATCATCATATGTGATCTGCACATGCGCAGAAGCTTCTGCGCATGTGCAGAAGAGCGCGTGCACAGGTGCGATGCAAACCGGTAGTAAAGGTAAATAGAATCCACCCCGATTCACACACCATACAAAACAAAACCAGAGTCAAATTAGACAAAGTTCTTTTTAGAACTGCCTTCCTTCTCTCATTTTTACAGATTTGAGCAAGAATCTGCCCGGCACTGACGGAGGGAGGTGTTCGTATATGAAAATATTTATTAGGTTGCTCTGTCACTCCATTTTCCTCTTCGGATGCTCTGCAATCAAACATATGCAGTATTCTTACAAAAGATATAACTCAAATAATGAGAATGTCTATGCTTCATATCTCCTTTTAGTCTCATAATGCCAAGCAACACTAGATTCTTTTCAGTATATATATATATGGGGGATTTGTGGAACTCTAGTAAAAACTATCTGGAGAACCTCAAGTTGTCTACTTCTAGAATAAATATTTTAGGCACCACAGTAACATAAAGGACATATTTGCATAATTATGTAGCTTGCAATAAATGTAGAGATCTCATTTTTGCTATTGTCCCAAAGAGAATGTCACTAACATAGCCTTTGAGGAAAATATGCCTTTAACAGGAATGCCTATAAATCATAGTTAACTATAAAGTAGTGATGGAGGATCTAATCTTATTTCCAAATGCTCTTTATATCCAGTTGATCAGGCAGGAGAGGGGAGCCAAGTCATCATAATCACCCACTGTGTCATTTCCCTTTAAATTGGGTGTAATTCTAGAAGATTCCTTGGAAATGGCTGTTGTTGGGTCTAGTCATACAACTTTTCACCTATTTTTTAGCAGCACATCATGCTCAAGCAGCAAGATCTTCATAACAGTACAATTTGTACCACGTATGAGTAAGGTTAATTCACATTATCAGATGTTTTCTGTAGAGAATCCTTAAGACTAATAGTTTGGATTAACTGATCTGCTAATGATATGCCTGATTAATTAGAAAGACTTCATTTTTAACATAATAAAAAGTACACAAAATTGCATGTTTCTATTTTAACTCTTTTGAGTCTCTCTGATAAGACAGAGAAACTGCTTTCCCATAACTTCATTTTCTTACATGCAAATCTTTCCAATTTTAACTAAGATTTCTTTGGATAACAGCTCTAGAGGAAAATGTAGAGCACATGTATAATCCATGTGCCTCAAAATGATCTGATATTCAATACAGTAAATACTTCACTGTTAAATAAGGGTATAAAAGTCTATAATTTCATACAACCATATGTCCTAATTCTAGCAGGAAGTGGCCTATTCCTAGAAGGTAAACGTCTTTTAGCAAAGGTCATTCAGCCATGTGACATGTTAAGAATCTGTGGACATACAGAAAGCAAGCCAAACATCAATTACTAATTCATATTTTCCCATTCTTCAAATCCAGACTAGAATTGAGAAGAGACAGATTACTTGATCAATAGCAGCATATTGAATCTCAAATTGGGCTTTTTAAAGTTTTTCATTGAGACCCATTTAAAAGGAACGGTTTGCTCTTCCTGGCCTAGGATCAGAGAATTCACTGGAAGTACCTGGAGGAAAAGCCAAATATTTCCCCCATTTATTCATTCCCAAAAAAATGAAGATAATCATGGGCACTGCACTTACACTCTTTTTGACACCATAATGTTTTAGCTGTGGGAACCTGTTCATGTTAATACTTCCTTGCCTCTAGGACTATTTTACTATCACATTTTACATATCACAAAGACGCATGGTTTGCAAGCTCCTTCCAAGATGCCAAGCAAAAACAAATTAACCTCTCCCACACCAGAATGTGTACAAATTATATGGAAATTGGGAGCTCACTTGGAAATCAAAAGCTTCAAAACACTATAGCATCTTAGAGAAAAGCAGGTGCTATTTTATTTTGAAACCAATTTTGATCCAGTTTGAAATGCATTACTTTTTTGCAAAGAATCCTGGAAGGTAATACTATTGGCATATTTTTTTTTGTTAAAAAAAAATCAAGAAAACATAGTTTCCATAGTTTCTCAGTAGAATATCAGAATATTTAGCAAAAACCTAAACCCATTTCATTTTTTAAAAATCCCCAATAGAAGTATTTCCTATATTTTGATGTGTTAAGATTGATGAAATCACACCTTGATTCATTAAAGAGGAACCTTGTTTGTGGGAGCTTAGTTTTGGACCAAATCCTTGATGACCATTTGATCTTGAAATATCAGCCTGAGGTTTCAGCCACTTCAGATTTACAGGTCCAGACTGAAATCTAGTAACAATTGGACGTGAATTGACTGGAAACTGGGAAGGCAATTCACTTTTGTGATGAATTTAAGGAAGTGCTGGAGGTAAGGATAACACCAGGCTGAGCCAGTACTTTGGTTTCTTTCAGCTGGAATAAATCCTTCCCTCAGTACAAGGGATTGGCGTGGGTGTCTAAATAGGACTCTTGCACAGGGTAAACAGATCCATGCTCTTTCTCGGCATTAACTCGAGACATTTCAGCATACCTGTAGTCACAAAAATTCGAGGGGGGGAGTTTAAAAAAAAACACCGATTTTTACCCCCATCTCTAACTCTCCAGCCATCTCCTCGTTTATCTTCCAAGATAGAGGCAGCATAGGCAGAAGCACCCAAGTACAGTTAGATTTCCGCCTGTTTTGTTAGGCAGGAGGATAATTCTGCAGCTGGGGGTTGCGAGAGCCACCTTAACATAGCGGTCAGACTGAGCTGCCAGGCCGAGTGGGAAAGCGCTCGGGCTGAGGAGACAGCCGCTGCCAGCGGAGACGAGCTAAGTCTTGAGGGAGGGAGGAGACTCCATAAAGCACTGCCTGCCGCTTTGCCCTGCTGGTTTTTTGGGGGGGGGGGGGGGGGGGGGGGGCGAATTCAAGAATGAAGGAAATAAGGCAAGATCAAATAATGCAATAATAAAAACAATGCAAGTATTGCAAAAAGTGTGCAATATCCATTGCAATTGCTTTGCAATAGTCATTGATGAATGTATTTTATTTTTCTTTATGTACACTGAGAACATATGCACTATGTGTCCAATCACACTTGGCCAATAAAGAATTCTATTCTATTCTATTCTATTCTATGCTATTCTCTACTCTTATTTCTATTCTATTCTATTCTGCATTCTATTCTCTACTCTTATTTCTATTCTATTCTATTCTATTCTGCATTCTATTTCTATTCTATTCTATCCTATTCTCTACTCTTATTTCTATTCTATTCTATTCTATTCTATTCTATTCTATTCTATTTCTATTCTATTCTATTCTATCTATTCTATTCTCTACTCTTATGTCTATTCTATTCTATTCTATTCTATTCTATTCTATTCTATTCTATTCTATTCTATTCTGTATTCTATTTCTATTCTATTCTCTACTCTATTTCTATTCTATTTTATTTTATTTTATTTTATTTTATTTTATTCTATTCTATATTCTATATTTGTTTATTTATTGGTTCGATTTATATGCCACCCTTCTCCGGACACTCAGGGTGGCTTACAATGCGTTAAGCAACAGCCTTCATACTTTTGTATATACCTGCATAGTAGGGCTTTCAGGCCACCCTAAGCAGTGTTCTTTTTTCATACAAAGTCAGCTTATTGCCCCCACAATCCGGGTCCTCATTTCACCTACCTCGGAAGGATGGAAGGCTGAATCAACCTTGAGCCTGGTGAGATTTGAACTTGCAGTAATTGCAGGCAGCT
>JANHZT010004668.1:680893-692731 GCA_032468215.1 Stegonotus admiraltiensis | reverse complement strand
TAGGAGCCTGGGGAGGGCAAAAACAACCTTCCCCATCCCCCCGGAGGCCTTCTGGAGGCCGGAAACAGCCAGTTTCCTGACTTCCGGTGGGATCGGAAGGCCTGAAAATCAGTTGGCCAGTGCACACATGCACACTGGAGCTGAGCTAGGGCAACACTTGCATGCCAACCAATATGGCTCCGCGTGCCACCTGTGGCACCCGTGCCATAGGTTCGCCATCACGGTTATAGTAGATTATATTCAGTATTATACATCCCACTGTGCCTGTCAATTTCCATACAATATCTTAAAAGGGAGTCTATGCATTGCTGTTCTTAGGTTCTTATAGAATTGGGAACTGTATAGAGGTGCTGGGTACATTCAGATTAGAATGTTATTTTTAAAATTGTGAGTGAAAAGGTCTTTAAAAAGGTCTTTAGATTTTTCTGGAAGAACCTCATTCCACCAATTCAAAAATTAACATATTTTCTTAAGTCTATAATATTGAATCAAATTTGCTGAAAGAAGAGATACACTTACTGAAAGAGTAAAATCTCATATCTTTTTTCCAGAAAATTGTCCACAATAGTCCCTGAACTCTTGAGACACCTGCTTATAGTATCCATTTTCAAAAACAGTTTGTATAGATGAAATTTTAGATTGTGATAAGAGTATTTGAATTAGGCTAAAGTGGTTTCAGGAAGCAGTTAAAGAAATATTTGAACCTCTCTTGCAATTGCTGTTAGCTCTACAAAAAATGTTAAGTACCCTTTTTTCCATATTACAGTCCTGGGATTTAGGTTGGGGTTTGGAGCAGTACACTGGCACTTTGGGAATCCACCAGTTCTTTACATGCTATTCTGCAACTTAAAACCACCTCTGATAATTTATTGTTCTTTGTGGCAATGCATTTTCCAATTTTTCTAGTATGTATTGCTGCATAACATAATTATTCATCCTCCTCTGCCTTTAGAAGCTTTATCCAAGTGGGCAATAAAAACATCTTTACTCTAGTGCATAATGCAAAAAATGCAATGGTATAATCACAGGGAGCATAATTCCTTTGACTCAGATATCCAGTTGCTGAAGAATAATGGTAGGAGGGCAGCTATTAGAAATAAGAGTTCATAACTGAGTAGGACAAAGATCATTAGTTTTTAATGTAGTTCTGCTAATGCTGCCTTCTAATTCAATCTTGCAGCTCATCATAATAATGACTAGCCATCTAAAATTAATTTGTCTCTTACAGAATAGTGGTTTATCCTGGTCTCCTAAATATCAGAGAGAGAGAAGGTAATTGAATGGAGAAGAGGACAGATTCACTAAGAGCTTTTAAACAATTTTTGTTTAAGTTGGAAAAACAGTAAATGTTCTCAGTCCATGCAGCATTTACACCCGATTACTGTCATGTGTTAGTCAGTACAAATCAAAAAGCCAGACTAATGCACATTTGAAATGCTTTATTGGCATGTCTTAATAGTCAGGAATTGGGTGAATAATTAGAAAAGCACTTAAGACATAGAAGGTTCAAAAGTATTAGAAAGATTGAGTCATAATCTGCTAACAAGCAAAAAGGAGACAGAACAGTTGTGTGTTAACTGTGTAGCGCAGGGCTGTCAAACTCTTGGCCCGTGGGCTAGATGTGTCATGCACTGCCCACACCCAGTTTAGCAAAGGGGAGGAAAGTCCTGATACATCATGTGACACCTTCATGATGACACAGGTTTGACACCCCTGGTGTAGAGTTTGAAGACCAGAAATTCTAGAAGCCAGTCTGAATATCAAACCTAGGTTGTGAATGGAAAATAAGGAGTCTGCAGTTGGAGACCAAGAACCTGGAGGCTGCTTTTATATAGACCCAGCTGCTGTTGTGGTTTGATCAAGGATTTTGCAGCCCTCTCCTGCCTAGGGAATATGCTAATTGCCTCTACTCACCCCTTTGTAGTTGCTAGTGAGTTCCGATTTAGGTGCCCTGCCAGCATGGTGCCTCATTATCTGAACTGGGTTTCACCTGCTCAGGTTTATTGTCTCTTGGAGCTTCCTGATTGCCTGCTAACTCTGCAGGCTGATAGTCTGGTTTGCTGTTTAACTTCACGTTCTGCAGATGAGACATAACCCTTACAATTCAAATTAATGGAAATTCCTTCTCTGCATGAAGCTTCTTTTACCTTGCTTGGATCTATGCAAATTGCTTTTTAATAAAAATGAGTTTACCTAACATTAAATGGAGGGATACTCACACATGCCTTCAACTCCATAGTTTATTTTGTAATAATGTATTGCATTTGTTGAGTAGAGAGTGGGAATTGGGTCATTTGTTGAGTACAGAGTAGAGAATTGGGTCAGTTGAAATGACTTTAATTTCAAAATTGTCAGAAGGCCCAAAGACCCTACATCACCCCGAGGGTTTTATATGAATGACTTCCTCTTCTATACTTCCAAATAGAATTTAATGACTTCGCTGATACTATCTTAAATCAAGAGAATCTAAATGTTGTGTGTGCGTGATCCACTCAATTAAATGTAATTTTCAACCTAAATTGTTTACCGGAAAAAGGTTTAACTATTTCTTCTTCACTCTAAAATGAAGCAAAATTAACAGGAGAACTTCTATGAACATCATCTCTGCGTGTCCTCTTTAATTTTTGCTTTCCTGTATAGGTACCCAGGGTGTAAAGGGGCTGGCATTAGGCAGGGTCCCACCCAATTCTGTGCATAGTGATATTGTTGTCAATATCATTATGATGGGTTTTTAGTTCTTTACTCAGGTGAAAATGAAATGTAGATGAATAACTAAAGGAAATGGCAGCCTCACAACCTTTTCTGCAGCAGCTCAACTGACATTAAAATTTCTGCTTCTTGGTTGACTGGGTCATTGGAGATTGCTGCTGACTGAGGGTGTGATTTAATTACCTGCAGGAACAGCTGTCTCAGCTGTCTCTATGAGTCAAATGGTGAGCATTAGCATTATTAAATACGAAGCAGGCAGGGAGAAGGTAATTCTGTTTGCTGTAATTGTCCACTTTAGCTAGAGTAGTCCAAGAACAAAAAACAAATAAAAACAAAACACACCACTAAACCATCTTACATAGAGTTCACATTATCCTCTTTCAATTTACTGCACTATCTATATTTAAGAAGTTCTCAAAATTCTTCTGAATAACTTTTTTCTTTGGAGAAATCATGCCCTGCTTGCCTCCAAATATCACACTAGCCATGTTTTTATATTGATTGACCTGCTCATGCAACAGGCATAACTGTGTCAAGCTATATTCAGTTAAATTTGGCAAAGGCAGAGTGTTTAATTAATAATATGCCTTTACTTTTACTGTTTAGAGGGAGGGAGAAAGACAGAATAGACTTTTCTCAGTTCACTATCCTCCAGAGATTGGATTATAATTCCCATAATTCAAGTAAGTAGAGCCATGGTCAGTCTTCTGGGACACTATGAAACTCATTTAATAGTATATCTGGACAGTTTCAATTTGGATAAGTCCACATAAATGAGTAATAATTTTCTGTATTTAATGAAAAATAAAGCAACTATTCCTTGTTGCTCAGGAGTAGTTTTGCTGTGGGAGTAATTTGCTCCAGTTCTGGACAGAAGTAATACTCGGTTTCTAAAAAGGAGGAAAGAAAAAATGCTGAAAAATTATTTTTGGAATAACAAAATTATGGTTTCCCCCTTTTTTTATTTAATTAATTTATTTATTACTTCAATTTATATGCCGCCCCTCTCCGAAGACTCAGGGCGGCTTTTTCTATGTATAACTTCCAACACTGCTAAAATGAGCATTGGATGATATAGATATGGGAGACATCATGTAAAGAAAATTAGCAATAACTGTGCTTAGTCATAACAAACATTCATTTGGAAATACTACTGTATGCTATATACTACAATCATATTTTCTCTGATTCTCTGATTTACTGAAGTTATGTAAAAATTAGACTGAGACAGAAAATTCTAGGAAGGTACAGAAAGGTTTAAGTCAAGAGAGAATTGTGATTTAAATATTTAACAACATATTCATGTACAAAGCAGTCCTTTCTACAAGGTGCTACATGACTTGTAAGACATAATGCCAAATAGTATTCCTCAGATTAATGAACATTCATGTTTTGCAGAAATGGGATGCCTCCCTGTACAGAACTGTGTTTATTTCAGAATTGTAAATGCATTTTGTAAACTGTAATCTCCATTTTTGATTCAGTGACTGCATTGAAGTCCTTGAATAGTTCAACTGAGTTCATGGTTCAGACAGTCTCTCCCATTTCTTTAAGATACTTTTATATCATCCACAATATCTAATCTGATTGAACTTTTTTATTTATCATAGAACTGTCCCATCTTTTTATTATGGTGCTTAGGGTTGCCTATCTATTTTTTCCAGTCTTCTCATCTTTTTCTTCACAAACTAGGAGGTAAGATATGATAACTACCTAAAGGCAGACCAGAGGACATCATCAATAAGCAAGAATTTGTACCTGATTCTCTGCTTCTAGCCATGTGTCATGTTGGAATTAGCCTCTTTCATTGTAATTCTTTTACATTTGTAAAATGTCTAATTAAAATATTGAGTATGTTCTATCTTCATTTTCTTGTAAAGTTTCAGAAGCATCTTGAAAAAGTGCATATAATTGTATAACTCACTTTCCTTTTAATTCTAGGTTTGGATACACTGGAACTTTTCATGAAGTACTTTTCTGATGGCAGTCCTAAGTAAAGTAGCTGTAAAGGAACTGGGCACATGAGTATTCCTGATGAATGTGATTTGAGTTCTGTAATAGACATCTATTCTTAACAAAAGTAGTACAGAATGTGTAACCACTTGCAGATCTAAACTGGAGCGATGACCCAGAAGAATTCCTAGATGTAGATGTGCATCTTTTCCATGGACTTTGATTAGAGGTGACACAGCCTCCTCACAACTCAATGTAAAAGATGAGTGATGGGGTGTGGATCATGCTTAGTCCAGCAGAGTTTGCTCAGCTGCAGCAATATTCTGAATGTAAGTACTTACCTCAGCCAAATGCCCATCATTCACTTGATGATTATTTATGTTAGCAATAACATTTCAACTGATTGACCTCCATCACATAATAGATGAGGTACAATCTTTTTCAGTTTTGCTTTTACAAGGTGCTACAGTTCATACCATGGCAATTGAGAACTCTTAACACTGTATGCATGGAACACACAGTACATCTAAGCAGCACAAACAATTTTTTTAGGGAATTTAACAAGAGGAAAAGACAAGAGAGGAAAGTGAATAGAAAAGCTGTGTTTTCTGTGAGGACAAGTTCTGAATAAGCCATTACGTGCAAGAGAGTGTCCTTCAAGCAGAAGAATGGTCATTAGTCTGCTGTATTGTTGGCAGGATATAAAACAGCCAAATATCAGGAAGTAAACTGTTTGGAGTAGAGTGGCAGCAAGAGAGTTTCCTGGGTAATTCCTAGAAATTTCTCCCTCCAAGCCTGAACCAAGTTGTTCAGATAAAGACTTGTGCATCATAGAAGGGACAGGTACTGTAACAGGACGTGTTAACTATTGTGGGGGGTGGGAATCAGACCATTGGCTTATAAAGTTATTGGCCTTCATTGTCTACAAATTAATCCTCAGACTGGTGAGCTTCAACTCTTAGTATTCTCACACATGAGATTTGGATGGTCCCAACCTTGCTGACTTTTTATGAGGTTCTAAAGACCTACTTCTGTGCTTAGGCTTGGGCCCCAAATAATGTGAAAGCACCCATCTCCTGGCTATGTTTGTACTGTTGACTATGCTCGTTTTCTTGTCTGCAATGGGTTTTTAATTTTTGTATTTAATTTTTGTATCCATTAATTGCTTATATTCTGTTGGTTTACTACCTAGAGTCACTTGCTGAGATGGGTGGCTTTACAAATTGGTTAAATAAATATATCAGAATAAACCAGAAATTAATTCATAAGAATAACAGACACATAGTAGGATGGTTCTCATGACTGGGATATAATAATCTAAGCACATAATTTGTTCAAAACAGGCAGAAGCAAAAGAAAGGGAGGAGGGGGTTTCTTATTCAGAAATCCAAGGGAATGAATTTGATTGTAGAAACCCTATGTGAAGGAATGAATAAAAATAATACTGTGTTTGATGTCTATTAAAGTTCACATAGACACAGGGAAGGGGTGGGTGGTTTTCCAAAACATAATTGCAGAATTTTCAAAAGAATATGAAACAGTAGTGATGGAAACTTTAACTCAGTATCCTTTGGGAGATGAATTCTGCCAAGCACCATCCTACCAGGAAATTTCTGATTTGCCTTGCTGAAGTCAGAGAAAGGCACAAGAGGAGCAGTTACTCTTGTTTAATTGTAATAAAGAAGATGCCAGGGGTAAAAGAACATCTTAGTAACAAAGACCAAGGCATCATTTCATACTGCACAGAAGACAATGGTAAATCTCTCCAAAGAAAACCACATAGATAAAAAATATTAAATGGTTGACAATGTGGTGCTGGGTCATCTGGTTAAATAGTGCTCAACAAGCTACTGAGATGTAGCTGAGGATGTTTTGAAGTACTAATGTAGCTTATGATATGGCTAGACTAATGCCTTCAAGACTTTAAGTTGCTAATGTTGTCATGCAGAAAAAGAAAAAACAGTTTTGAAATTTAGAAAAAAAATTAAAAATGCAAAATGCAAAGCTTCAAAGACGTTGTTATATGGAATGTATGAAACATGAAAATGGAAAAACCAACACAAGAAAAAATGAAATGAATTGATGACACATTGACATCTTAGGCAACAACAAATTGAGATACACTGGAATTGGACAGGCAGAAGATCATATGGTTTACTACTCAGGACATGAAAAACCAAGAACAAATGGTATTGCTTTCATAATTAGGAAGGGCATAGTAAAACAGTATTTGACTACAATGCAACTCTTGACTGAATAATATGAATTAGTCTTGTAGGATGTATATCAGTTGCTCAGTGATGATGGCAAAATCCTAGCAGGTGAGGCAAAACTACTCAGATCCTGTTAGTTTTGTCTCTAATAACAAAGTTTCATCAAGGAATTGTGAAAAACAGGGTGAAGAAACAGGATTGAATCTTGAGTTTGTTGGGAACAATCTCTATTCTAAATGAGTCTAATTTTGAGGTCCAGATTGCATACCAGAATATGAAGGAGCTTACTGATGGTCTGGCCAGTTCTTTAAGTGTTATTTTTGAGAAATCCCAGACTGTAAGCACGACTTTTTTATTAATGACTTGGATCAGGAGATGGAGGGTATGGTTATAGATTTGCAGATGAAGCAAAACTGATGATATAGCTAATCTCTTAGAAGAGATGAAATAAAATTAAACATAATATTGATAGGTTAGAAAAATGTCCTGAAAATAAAAGAACAAAATTTAACAGTGAGAATGCAAAGCTATTTACTTAGGAAACCAAACTCAGGTTCACAAACATAAATAGAGGATACTTGGCTTGACAGAAGTCCTTTAAAAAGTGTCACGGAATAACAGTTGATCACAAATTGAGCAAGCAAAGTAATCTGGCTGTTAAAAAGGAAATGCAATTTGTAAAATTTAGGCATGGGAGAATATAGCATCTAGGGAATTACAGGAAGTAATTGTTCCATTTTGTTCTGCTTAGGTCAAATCTTATTTTGAGGATGTATTGATTTCTGCGCATCATGCTAAGAAGAGAAATTCTAGGGAAATCTACAGAAATTAAAAATGATCCAGAGAAGGGCAACAAGGGTGAACAGGAAACTTAGAAACCAAATCTTCTACAGTGACAGACTGAAGGAACAGAGAAACTTTAGCCTGGAGAAGAAAAGATTGAGAGGAAGCAGTCTTTAATATACCTGAAAGGCTGTCAACAGAACAACATAGAGACCTAGCCTGTCATCATCTCAGAATGCAGGACTCAGAATAATTAAATTATTGTTTCAAAAATCTGAACAATAAAAGCAAGTTTTCAATTTGCCGGCAGGACTCATTATTCAGAAAGGTGACATAAACCAAGGTACAAGACCACCCATTGTAATACTATGATGGGCTCATCTTCACAGGATGTATCTAAGCCAACTATCATGATGGCTTTAATGTGGGTTCCTGCACTGAGCAAGTGGTGGAATTTAGATGCCCCTGCAAAACTACAGTATATAACGCTAAACAAGTCTATAAATCTGGGGACATAAACTTCAGCTCTCACTGCATGGGACAAGAGTCTCTAGGAAGTAGCCATATCTTCTCTAGTAAGGCATGGACTTCACAAAGAAGGAGAAGGGAAGCAGGAGAGAGGAGAAAGAGGAGAGAGGAAGGGAGACCTTGATTACCTAGGCTTATTCAGAATCAAGGCAGACTGGAGAAGCTAATGTAACTTATCACTCACTACTTCCTTATTCAATTATGGATGGTGATGTCACTGGCTATGAAAGAAAGTCTTATTAAATTCTGGATCTTTCCTTAGTAAAAGCATGAATTTGGGCTGCTGTTGTTGATCTAAGGCAGGGATGTCAAACTCGCATCATAACAGCAGTATCACGTGATGTATCGGGACTTTTTTTTTCCTTCGCTAAACTGGATGTGGGCGTGGCCAGCATGTGACGCAT
Organism: Stegonotus admiraltiensis; assembly: GCA_032468215.1. Lineage (NCBI taxonomy): Eukaryota > Metazoa > Chordata > Lepidosauria > Squamata > Colubridae > Stegonotus > Stegonotus admiraltiensis. The sequence continues at coordinate 684,141 of JANHZT010004668.1, read as the reverse complement.
TCAACCCTGGGCCACAAGCTTGACAGCCCCGATCTAAGGGAAGAAAAGCAATGCACTTGGCTGATGTCAAAGTGTCAGCAATGTAAGTGGAAGAAGAAATATCATTCAGAGAACACATTAAGAAAAGATTATCATAAAGATTGGCAGTGGAGAAGAAGAGAAGAAGAGTTGTTAAAAATATTTATATGTCTAAAATTTATGGAACTCACTCAACTCTTCTGTATATTCATACAAGTAGCAGCATTATATACATACACACACACATTCAAAGACATAATTTACACGGAACTACATAAGATAACCTTCCCTAACTGTGCTCTACAGATTCATTGGACTTCAACTACATGACCTCCAGCCAGTACAGCTAAAACAAAATCCTACATTCCCATTTGGGAAGATCAGTGTGAAGTTTAAATGCTGAGAATGTACAAAAAAGAATGTTCCCACTGACTTATCACCATGAATTTAATCTTTCAGAGACTCTAGCCTAAACATCACAAAATTCATTACCCCTGAAGAGATGGGATCTTGAGCAATCCCTATAGTTTATATATAGATGCCTCTGTAGACATCTCAAAGCAGTCTCTTTCTTTTAATCATTTCCCTGTGGTTTTTCAGTCTATTTTATCCTTTGGGACCAATTTCTTAATCCAGAACAGTTGAACTGTGAGACTGCTGGGACATTTCAATTCCTGGATTTCTGAAAGCTCACTAAGGAGGATTAAGAAGCAGAGAACAATGGCTTCCATTCAGACATTTTATGGAAGAATTCTCCTTAAATATTGCTGATGGTAGAGTTAAAAAGAGGTACTATCATACCGTGCTATATTAATTTGGTGACATAAACCAAGGTACAAACCCACACATTATAATACTATGAGTAAACCATGCCACTTTAAGACTCTGCTTGCTGTACAACTTAAAGTGGCATGGTTTACTCATAATGTTTTAATGGGTTGGTTCATATATCATGCTAAGCCTAAAGTAAACAAACCTTGTCCTTGTGAATTAGCCCATGTAAGAAGTCCAATTTACTGTCACACTATAGAAACAGGCTATAATCCTTGCAGATAGAAAGTTGGCATGACATTAAGTATTAAAAAATTGAAAGGAGTAGAATATAACCATTAATATGTTAGCCCAACCACATGGAAGAGATGTGTCTTCTTTGTCTTTGTCTTTTTTGCCACCAAAAAACAAAATTGCTTCCATTCTGCCTCTTTTACATCTGCTCTGAGATTTATTTTTCAATAGCAATAGCAGTAGAGGTAAGGAAATAGATTCAAGAATAACATGCTGTGCAATTTTTCTACAACTGTGCCATTTTCAAATCATATTTTTAATTTTTTTATTGTTTTATTTACTATAAGTAAAAAGCAAATTAAATGGGAAAAGATACGTTGATATATATCTGAGAAAAAAAGAAAAATATCCTCTTCCTTTTTCTCTTTTTTATGAAGCACTATAAAGCCACTGATTCAATGTTGATAAGACAGAAATATATTAGTCCTTTCATTGACTCAGTGAAGAGCCAGGTCAGGGTTGAAAGTGAACATATTTTTTTAGGGTTCTCTTTTTCCCCAGAAGTATATTTGCAATACCTAAAGTGAAAAGTCTAATATATCCAAGATCGTTCATAAACGTTCAAATTCTATATTAATAAAAATATAAATACTGAGCTAAAACGAGCCATCAAATGCTCATAGATCCAAATCATATATATTAAGATCCTTCAAATCTGTTTACATCTTCAGTACAAAGAATGGAAAGCCATCTTTCTTAAATAATCAAGTATCATTTCCTGAAAAAAGATGAATAGCAATAGCGCTTAGACTTACATACTGCTTTACAGTGCTTTACAGCCCTCTCTAAGCAGTTTACAGAGTCAGCATATTTCCCCCAACAATTTGGGTCCTCGTTTTACCCACCTCAGAAGGATGGAAGGCTGAGTCAACCTTGAGCCTAGTGAGATTCGATCTTCCAAACTGCTGGCAGCCAGTGATCAGCCTGCAGTACTGAACTCTAACCACAGCTCTTAATGAATTTTAAAATAGATCAATCCAGTCATTTAGAGAAGGCCATTGAAAGTCTTCCCTTCATTGCAAAGTACATGTGGCATGGATAAAACAACTGCTCTTCTCTGTGGTTGCCCCCACATTCTGGAATACTCTTTGCTGTTAGGTATATATGGCTCCTATTTTGCCTATGTTCCAAAAATTAATTAAACTTGTCTTATTTTAGTAAGTTTTTGACTCCAACTGATTGATTGACTGAGGACATCTATCTTGGCTTCTGCTAGGAATTATATGCCTATCTTGCTTGTTTTTCTTTTTACTGCATATTACCCAGAGTCCTTCAAAATTGGTTATAATTTCTGAAATACATATAAATAGCTATTCTAGGTCTTTTGATCATTTTCTCCTTATATATTAAATTAAATGACCTAAGATGCCATTAATGCTAGCTCCAAGGCATTGTTGGCTTCAGGGTATCAGCAGCCAAGGGGAGCTGAATCATGAGGTAGAGTAGTTTCTCAGGCAACAAACTTGTGAAAGGGCAACAAACTAAGGTTCTTCTTGTTGTTGTTTGTTTATTTAAAACAGGTGCATAGCCACCATCATAAAGTCAAACTCTGGGCAGCTTACAAACCAATTTTTCCACCCCATGTACTGACTTGGCACACCATGTACTTAAATAGCACACTCTTGCAGCAAGATAGGTGGCAAACAAATTTAATAAATTAATAAAATAAATGACTGGGATTGATGAAAAGCCCCATTTGCAGTTTTGCCTCAATCTGCATAATATCTTGGATTTAGGCCAGAATCTTCTTCCTGTAGCTTCTCCTGTAGATATGAAAAACATGACCTGACATAGTGCATCCTGAGGATCACTCACTCAGCAGAGGTGCTGTCTCCTCATGTTATATATTTAATACTACATAGTCCCCTCTGCTTTTCTGCCTTTATGATACTTTCAATCATTCTAAATGCCCCATGCAGAGACGGAGCTTCTTAACAGCATTTTATGTCAGACAGAGGAAGGAAAAATAGTGCTTTCAATTACTATTCTATCTTCACAGCAGTTCTATCAGTAGGCTGAAATATATTAGTCTGAGATCATCCAGTCAAAATTCAATGGCTAGAACTTGTCTTTCTTTACTTTTATTCTAATGCTTTATCAAGCTGATAATACTGATGGGAATCATTATGTGGCTTGTATGAAGATTCCCTTCGCCTGCAAAAATT
>JANHZT010004668.1:661818-680812 GCA_032468215.1 Stegonotus admiraltiensis | reverse complement strand
AAAAAAATTATAATGGTTCTAACTACTAGATTTTAGTGGCTGTAAGACTGGCATACAAATTGCATGAAGAAAGCAGGTTTTTTATCCAGCACACAATAACATGGTCCAACATTTGTATTTGCAATGTGATGTATGTATTATTTACAAGATGGCTCTGAGATTAGGAAAGTAGCTCTCACATTTATTAATGCAATTTAAGCCATTTAAAAGAAAGCAGAATATTTTACTATTCAAGGCTTTGCTATTATTCTGTACAATCATTCTTTACCCGGTTATAAAGAACTTGTTTGGAAGTAGGCTGCTCTTAATCTTACTAGCTGTCTTTCACTTTCTAGATTCTACCAAGAAATTGAGAGATGTTTTGGAAGAGTTTCATGGGGATGGTATTCTGTCAAAATATAATCCAGAACAAGTAAGGAAACTTGCATTAACTGTATTCATAAATGCCTATTGACAAAATAAACTAGCTGTGTAGATTTCTGTGTACAAAATTCCCAAAAGATGTTAATAACATTTTAGGATAAAATGGTTATTGAATCTTATGTAAGCTTTTTTAATTATTCAGACCCTAAACCAACTGAACAGTATGTTTTTCCTAAACATGCCTTTTAATCTGTCACATCAGTTTTTAAAAGAGGTGTGGGTAGATAAAGTGATTTTTATTAGCACCATAATACAAAAGAAGGAGTTTTTCTTGTGAGATTAATAGTAATTTATGGGAAGTGATATTTTTTTAAATTGCTGAATGAGAAACGGAAAGATAAAACCTCCTCCCTACACAGGGAGCCAGAGTGCAAACATCCACCACTGCTTAGCTTAAGTTCTTTTTAATTAGAAGATTTTTGCTAAGGAAAGATACATTTGGCATCATGCCTAGGGTAGTGAGAAAGGTTTGAAAGGTAATTCATTTTTGTATGAAAATTCTCTCAAAATATTAATGAAAATCAAAAGCCAAGATCAGACTGGCATCCACCCTGTTGATTTTCCAGAAAACTATAGAACTATTCTAGAGAACATTCAAGAAATATTTGTAACAAGTTGCAATTTTCTGGATACTATATTGGTGCAGTTCATCTGCTTGTAAGGCTGTTCTAATCATAGTATAATATTGGATATAATATTGATTTGTTTTAATCTTATGTGGAGGAGGAATGTAAGCTGCTCACAGGCTATGAGAATAGAGCAGCATAAAAATCCTAGTAATAAATAAATTAGGATTTCTGAAGATCTGCAGTCCATCTCTGCTTATAAATTAGCTCTACTGGATTTAGTGAAAAACAAATCCTAATGTTCTGCTATTGGATGATGCAATGGAGTTTAACTGTTCTACTTGGAAATTGGAAATCAAGTAGCTGCCTTCTAGTAAGGTGATTTTTAAAGTCGCATTTATTTTTTTAAAATCATTACTGACTCTTAAATGTTCAGGGTGGACAAGCCTAGACATTATAGGAATATTTCATAAAATCATCTAGTCAAAATGCATGTCATTTATACCATCTTAAAAGTTAGTCTCACTGTTTTCTAAAGATATATAGAAGTGAACTACAACTTCATGAATAAATATTAAATTTGAGTATTGTATCATTAGTTTATGCCCTAGGTTTAGTCTCCCCTCCCCCTTATATTTTATATATTGAAGTATTACTGCTTACTTTTTCAAAATGGCACTTAGAACTTAACTTGGTGGTGGGAGTAAAAGTTGAGAAGTTGAGAAAAGCATGAGAATGATTCTGTCATGTTGCTGTTTTTACTAAGAGGAAAAAAAGGGGTTTACGAAACATGACAAAATAAACTATATGTATAGTTTATAGGAAAAGGAAATTAGCAAAAACAACGAGTTGTTCCCAGGTAAGAAAAGGAGGAAAGCTGCAGAGGTATTAATGAAGACAAATTATCCAGAACGGAATATTATTAAATTAAATGGGAAATGAGGACAAATTATTTCTGAGAAAATTTTTGACACCTAGAATAATTAGAAAGACAAGTCCATAAAAAACCCAGCACAAATTGTAACCACATTCCTATTTAGAAAAGTAGTTGTTAGGCTCTTGGAAGCAAGTAGGATAATGTTTGTGGGTGGCTAGAAGTTGGATGTTCTGCTTTCTGCCAAGCAGAAAGCTGCTGTGGTTTCTCTTCTGCACTAAGTAGTTGAGGTAAGTATACTTCATTACTATCCACTTGGAAATACGGTTGCATTTGCCATTGGGTATAACAACTAATTGCCTTTAAAATCCTTTGAACCTGGATTTGCTTTTCTGGAGAGGATGTGGAGGAAGTGGACCAAAAAGGAATATATAAAGAGAGAGGAGATATTTTCATGGAGGTCCTTTGTTACATATACTTTTTATTTGTTTAATTGTCCTCCCCTCACTATCCCTTAGTAATAACATTACAATGGGAGGGAGGAATAATCCACTGCCCAGAATTATACTGATTCAGCCCAGTTTCCTTTTTCATTTAAGGAAAGCCAAAACAAGATAGTTTTTTGAAGGAATAGCCATCATTGTTGACATGCAAATTAAAACATTGTTTCAGATAGCAGATTACCTGTCACAATAATCACATTGTGGCTGCCTCTGAAGTAGAAATGATTGTAAACTTTTGAGTGCAAAATGAGTCAGCATGGATATACCCAATAGTATCTTTTTCCTCTAACATTACACATACAGTCCTGGACCAAATAGCAAAATCTTTTTAACTTTTTTGGGGCAGTTATCTCTTCCAGCTTTAGATGCAATCTATTATTTTATTTTCAACTGCCTTTTATTTTTAACTGCACAAGGCCAGCGTTAGTTTTTTGTTCAACTGTATTATTTTTAGGCGTTTCCACATATACCAAATATATTAATACATATTTGTACTTTCAGTAATCTTTCTTGTTGAATTTTCAAACGCTTACCTAACTCAATACAAATCTGGCACTTTTGATTTTGAGCCAGTTTGAGGAAAGCAACTTGCAGAACAAAGTGATTTATTGATTTATTTTTTTAATCCCATCTTTATTTTTATAAACAACCCAAGGCAATGAATATACATAAATACTCCTTCCTTCTCCTATTTTCTCTCACAACAATAATCCTGTGAGGTGAGTTGGGTTGAGAGAGAGTGACTGGCCCAAGGTCACCCAGTCAGATTTCATGCCTAAGGCAGGAATAGAACTCAACAGTCTCCCAGCTTCTAGCCCGCTGCCTTATCCACTAGGCCAAACTAATATTGTGTAAAGAAAGCTTATATAAATTCACAATACCAACAGCCCAAATAAATTTATCTCTACTTTCTATGAAGCCAATTGTACTGTCTTTTCTAAACTATATAATGAAGTTGTTAAAAAACAACTTTTAGAGTCCATTTAAATACTTGAAGCCAACACAGATAAAAGGGCAATTCATATCTAAAATATTCACCTGATACCAAGCAACACAACAATAAAGATTGGAGAGTCAGATCAATAAAAAAACAAAAAAAAATCATATGCAAGTCCCAGGCAAAATAAAAGTATTCTTAGCTACCTGTTCCATTCATTCCAACCTGCTTTTACCATAGATAACATTCCATGACAGGAAATACAAGTCCCAAAAAAATTTAAATGAAAATCATGTAAACTACAACTGTTTAATAAGTTTGAACTGTTAACTGTTTTAGATTAAACTGAACTCAGGGAAGTGAAGGAGAAGGAACAGTTATCATCCTCATTTTTCTATCATTTTTCTATTGGAGGCCTTAATCAATTATGCAGATCCAAAAATAAATATCTTAAAAGTCCTATCAGTAAAATCACACATCAAATATCTTATCTAAATTTCTCAACTCAAAAATATTAAGACAGTTCTGTAATTTGTATTCAATAATTTCTCTATGAGCGATAAGGTCCCTTCTCCCCATCACTGGGTAGATTTATTAATTTAATTGATTTATTTTAAGAACATTGTGTGGTAATAGAAACTAACAGTAAACTATTTATATTTGCATCAGTTGATACCGTCTGTTCTAAAGAAATCACTAAGTCCAAGAATAAGTTGCTGTAGGTAGTATATCTGATAAATTGCTTCATTTTGATAAAAAATAGTTTTCAATGTAATTTAGTGAAATATTGCTTAGAGTATTCCTTGTTGCACTTAATTATTTAAAGCAAAGGAGTTCTGCCACATGTTGAACCAGAAGATAGTTCTACTAGTTACACAACTCCTAATATATGCTTAACAATATGTTAGTGTTATATGCTGGACAATGTAGGAGTTAGAGCAATATTATAAACATTTTAAAAATATTGTAAACTATTCTATATTGTAAAAATCTAATACTCATTTATATTGCAATCCTGGGAATAAGCCCTACTGGACTTCCCATCCTGAATAACCTCATGAAAGACTTCACTGTTTACTGCAGATCCAGTTCTATAGGCAGAGTAAGAAAGATGCCTTTGATGGCAAATAATGAGGGGCAGGGAACAATGGCAAGGTCCATGAGGTGCTTACAGCCTGCCTTCCACCATATAATTTAAGTTCCAGTTAAGAGTCTTTCCTCTCACCTCACATCAGATCCAGGTGTTAGTCTGGAATAAATAAAGGTACTCTGTGTTGTTCTTTGCCTCATCAGAAAATCAGCCTTAGGCAGCACACTCTCTTACCATCCCTAATTAAACTCAGATAGTTGTTCATGAGAATAAACATAGATGATCTACACTCTGTTCAAAGCTCTTTGGTAGAAGTCCTAGATACAAATAAGACAGACAGACAGACAGACAGACAGACAGACAGACACACACACACACACACACACACACACACACACACTTTTCATTAAACCCTTTGAACAGAAAGGTCTTCTTTCAGAACTTTTTTGCTACCTATCAAGTATTTGCAAATTTCCCAAGCCAAAGATCTCATCCAAAATCTTCCGAGTAGAACATGTCTTTTCATCTGATGGTGAAGTTTGAAATAGGGATACTTCAGAACAATGTATACATTCCATGTGCCTTCTACGGTGGAGCACTTGAGGAAGAACTGCAGTCTAATCCTTCCTGGATTCTTGAATTGTCTTTGTCCAATGGAGTAGCTATTTTTCAATGCTTCTTCACTCAACTTTGCTTTGTCTTTCTCTGCTATTTATTCCCTCAGAAGCAAGACACTTTGAACCAAGTAAGACTTCTTTTCCAACTCAGGCTCTCATGTGTTGTGCTATTTGTTGCTTTGTATGGTTGCTTTGGCATAAACTAAGATTTCCCTCAATTATGTAAGTTTATATTTATGATAAGATAATTAAATCTGCACATTATCAAACAGAAAAAAACTAAACAAAATTGCTTATCCTGGAGAGCGATAAATCTTTAGGGAGAAAAAAAAAATCTAATCCTTAAAATTTGAAACAGCCCAATTAAAATGAACCTATTGTAGCCATAAAATGCTGCAGAAAGAAATAGCAGAAAAATGTCTATTTGAAAGAGAATGGAATATATTGTCATGGGAAAAGTCAAGGCTGGTAAAAATGCTCCAAGCTGTATTCCATATATCATAGCATTGGGTCTGACTTGTTCCCCATTCACCCAAGCCACAAATAATGAAAAAGAATTTTGTGTTGTTATATCTGAAAACTTTTTGGGAACAAGTTAATTGACAAGGAAAATAAAGAGTCAGTGGAATTTTTTTTGCAGTGTTATAGGATATCATAGCATATAGCAGTGATGGCAAAACTTTTAGGGACCGAATGTCCAAACTGCAACCCAAAACCCACTTATTTATCACAAAGTGCCAACGTGGCAATTTAACCTGAATAATGAGGTTTTGTGAGGAATTTCAATCATTCTTTCACAACTTGACTTCTCCCTGGTGGCACTGGATTTCTTTAACAGCACAATTCATGAATGATGGGAGTGTAGTGCAGTAGCCTCTGGAGGGCCATCACATCCTTATTCCTTCCTTCCTTCCTTCTTTTTCCTTCCTTCCTTCCTTCCTTCCTTCCTTCCTTCCTTCCTTCCTTCCTTTAATCTTGTATATTATGGTTTGTTATTGTTAGTATTTATTAAAGAATGCTGTGTAGCTTAGAAGCTCTCAGCAAAAATAACAGCAGCTGTTTGTAGCTGAAGCTGTCCCAGGCTTTACACACATACACACACACACCTACTTTTATTCCACTTTCCCTGGGTCCAGGGGTAAAATTCAAAAATTTTCCCTACCGGTTCTGTGGGCATGGCTTGGTGGGTGTGGCAGGGGCAGGGGCAGGGGCAGGATATTGCAAAATCTCCATTCCCACCCCACTCTGGGGCCAGCCAGAGGTGGTATTTGCTGGTTCTCAGAACTACTCAAAATTTCCACTACCGGTTCTCCAGATCCTGTTAGAACCTGCTGCATTTCACCCCTGCCTGGGTCCTTGGGAAAGGAATGGCATCTTTTCCCCATCCCCATCTTTAATAAACCCTAACCCCCCCTTGCAGCCTTTTAGCTACTATTGTCCCACCTTGCCTCCCGCTCCCCTTAAATGAAGCTAAGGAAGAAAGCCAGGAGGGGAGAATCTAAGGGGGAGGGAAGAAGAGACCCAGGCAGATCCCTCTCTGAATAGCCTCCCACCCAGATTTCAACTGATTTCCTCTGTGATCCTCCGATGAACAGACCCTACCCCCCATTTTGGTCTCTGGACTGCCAGACCTTTATTTTCCCCATTTATTGGAGGAAATTGAATTTTTATTGGGTCTTCCCCCTGCCCCACGCCAAAAGAAAAGCCATCCGGGCTTCTCCTCCTAGAAGCCTCCCTACCCTTCCCCCTGCTCCCTGCTTCTTTCCCCCTACTCCCCCCCCCTCAATCCCACTTCGGGACAGAGGAGCGCGCACTTGAAACATGAATTGGGATGACATGGGAGCGTGCCTTCTGAGTCTGACCCTCTGGCGCTTGGCCTACAACTCTCTGCGCTCCTCAAGGCCTGGCTTGCTGAGGAGGGGGGAGTAGTCCTGACACCTCAGCTGCCCCCCCCATGGCTCCAGCCATCACTGCCCAGCTTCCTCAAAGGTGCAGTGCATTTCAAAGGCAGAAGCTCGCGTCTGGAGGTGCCGAATAGTGTCCCTCTGCAAGAGCCGGGTCAGGCCTCTCCACCGTCTAACTCACCAATGGAGGCATTTCTGCTGGGCCAGCCGCCCCCCCCCCGCTGGGCTTTTGTGCTTGGTGTTCAACCAGGGGGAGGGAAGCGCTTCCCCACACCACCCCCTTCTTTCTCTTGGCACCGCCAATGAGAGAGGAGGAAGGCCAGACTTGGGGGATGGCCCCCATCCCACAAGAACCGCCCCCACCATTCTCTCCTAGCTCTCTTTGCTGGTGGCAACAGCAAATGTACCACAACAAAGGCAGAATGCTGTATCTGAATGCCATATCTGGCACGCGTGCCATAGGTTTGCCATCATGGGCGTATAGCATATCAGTCCAGTTATTTAAATAGAGTAGCGACAGCAATGCTTGTTAACTGTTGTTAATAAATTAGATTAAACATTGCAGGGAATATAATAGGCTTGCTGCAGAATTATGAATTACTGCTAATAATTCACAGAATGCAAAGCTAAGAGCTTGCAGGAGCAAGTTTTTGGCGGCTCTGTTGCCTTTGATCCCTTTGGCTTCCTCACTTATGGCTGCCCCACTTGTTTTTAAGCAACTTTTAGTATAAAGTCACTATGAAAATTGTGAGTTTCCTGTTAACCACTGTCTGTCTTCCATCAGCTACCTCAGAGTTCAGCATAGTGGAAAGCTCTCAAGAGTCCCAGCAATTAAATGTGGACAAAGTCTGCTTGTTTGCCAGATGGCAAGCAGGAGAATGAACAGAACTGGGTAAATCTGAAATAAGTGTGTGTTTGTGTCCTCTTGGACTAAGATCAAATACTTCTTCAGCCAAGCCCATTCTACCAATGTCACCAAGAAGATTTCAATGCATTTGGCAGGATCACTTCCAAAAGCTTATGCTGAATGCTTTGCCTTTTGTGGTATTGCTCAAAGAACTTTAGTTGTGTTGCTTATTGAGGTTCTACCTTCACTACTGCTACTGTTGTTCTGCATATATGCATGTAACCCTGATTTCAATACGCATGTAAGAAATGTATTACTGTGCTTCCTTGTGGCATACTTAAATATACTTTGTATTCCTGAAATATAATGTTAATTACATGCATTATAGCGCATGGGAAAGAGATTACTAGGTATGTATCAGTATACAGGTAAGCTGCAGCTCTAATGAATACCTGTAGATGAATTTCATGATCCATGGGCTTTGCCCAAAAAACACCAGATAGGCCTCAATGTTCTGTACGTAAAGTTATTTTCTTAAAATTTAAATGCATATTTTTTTTCTTTCTTCAGACCTGTGAAACTCAGTGCTCAAAGAACACCACCAACTGGTCTCCAATGTGTGTGTCTTTGGTGTGTGTGTGTATACAGCATATTTTAAATGCCAACTGATTCATAAGGCAATAGTGTCTAAATGGCTTTTCAAATAACAAGGAGAACCTTTGTCCAAGTTAACCCTCAAATCCAGGAGATTAAAAATTGCATTGATCAGATATAATTCCATGCTTTATTCCAGATACCTTTCCCAACAGCTTTTTGACCCACCTACACTGTCTAATGACAAAGTTCTTGATCTATTTTCACTATGTATAAATTACTACCTTAACAATTGTATTTATTTATTTCTTCCATGATTTTTCTTCTACCCTTCCTTTGTCTAGCTCCTCAATTGAGAGCCTCAGTTTAAAATTGGGAGGAAATGTAATGGTAAGATTTCTAGCGTTTAAAAATGTGTCTTTTACTTCCCTCCTTCCTGTCAGCCTATTGACTATGAGGGATTCCAGCTGTTTATGAGAACATATCTGGAGGTGGATATTCCAGAAGAGCTCTGTGAGCACCTCTTCATGTCCTTCAAAAGAAAAGTTGGCCAATGTTCTCTCGAAAACCAGCAGCAAAGTTCCAGTATTTCACAGCTGAGCAACCTTGGTAAGCTATATGTTTTCTTTGCTGCTTCAGTTCTCACAAGTGTGGAAATGACTAATACTGGAATATTTTGAGGTGTCTTTCTGGGCAGATTTGTTTCCCTAAAAGAGTAAACGGGACCTGCCACTAAATGATGCACTGTTTCCTGTCTTCTGCTTAGGGTCCTGTTATGCCCATTCTAGGATATTCTATTCTATTTACTTCCTTTGAATTTCCACTTATGAAATGGGCATTCTATGGACCTTAATCCTCATTGGGCTGTGTTTCTCCCCTAATTTTTTTTTCATCCCAAAAATCTTTTCATAGATAACATCCATATTCAGCATCCATGGACTATCTTTTCTGTAGCTGTGCAATGGCAAGTTAAATTAAAGTGATTTGAATTGTGAACTGAACAAATGATTCAATAATCATGTTATCACATATTAGGTTCAGATGCAGGGGCTTGATTTGAGAGCCACATATCTTTGATTTTGTTTTAATTAACTCCTTTTTAGTGTTCATATAAAAGGGAAGGGGTGTGTGTATATTCTTGTGCGTGGAAGTATTCATTCATTCCACATATTTCTCTAAATAATGCTTTTTATCAACTAGATCTGTTTTTAAAATAAATGGAGTATGGAATGGCAGCACAAAAGGAGATGTGTTTTTAATAGTGTCTGTTGGGAAGGAAGGCTTCACTGGTCTACTGAAGGGGAAGGAGAAGGATAAATGGACCTGAATGCAAATGACCACTTGTGACTGCTCTTAAATTCTTTTAAACAACCATTGTGGCTCAACTGCACAGCCGTGTTGATGTTGGTCTTAAAATGGCTGTCTCAGGATTTCTTTTACTACATGTTGGCAAGTAAGGCTGATGATGTTGCTGTGCCACAGGTCTGGTCTGGTATGCCTAAATAGGGCGGCTGGGCAAGAATCAGCAGATGCAATAAGTGCGGAAAAATGCAAGCATTTTGCCACCCGTATCGCCACTAAATAAGTCCTAATAAAGGCTCTCAGGAGTGTTCGGTCAGATGCGGATTTCATGAGCCCATCCCTGTCATCCCTTTCCCAAACGCTCCTACTGCTATCCCCATGATGGGGACAAGCCAGGCTAGATAAAGGTCTCTCCACATACAGTTGTCAGCTGCTGTGCCCAGCTAAGGAGCAAGCAGCAGTGTTCTGCTTTGCCTCATAATGCACTGAATTATGCTTCCCCACAGTTGATTGGGGCTGAAATTGTTTCTGCAGCAGTATTTGTAAGGCTAAACCAAAATAGTATATACCTGCAGCTCAGTATTCTGCCTAAATATTTATTAGCCTTTTGTGGAATAAAAGTAAAATGTGCAATTGCTATTGCAAATTTGCAATGAATACTGATCAGTTGATGGCAAGTGCCCATTGCTAAAGTATGTGTGTGTTCTTATGTTTCTTTTATGTATTCAGAATCCAAGACTCTTGATACAGGTATATCCATCCAGACAGAAGTTGCTTGTGCTCCTGTTACAGGTATCCAATATAAATGCTTTAAGAGCTGCACAATCTGTCATGTTTAATAAAGGAGCTTTATGGACACCAACGGGCTGAGTTCTATTCAACATTAGTTCCAACACTTGGTTGTCACTTTTATGCTGTAAAAACAAATTAAAAGCTAGGGACTACCAGTCTCTGGAATCCTGCACAGAAACATACAACAGCAGCTAAGTAAACATGTTAAGCAAACAATCCTTGGGTGCCAAGAGATCTCCCATTATTTCAGAGTGGTCTGGCTTTTCTAATCCTTATCCCTTGCCAGGAAACAGTTGCTATGTGGCGATATCCTTTTTTTCAGTGCTATGTTTCTGATTTTGTGGTATCTCCACTACCATTCTAGTTAAATGCAAAAGATAATCAGATGTAACATAGGAATCAAGAATCAAGAGATTAGTATTTTTAAAGAAATATGTAATCTAATTTGCAATCTGGATTGATTATATTATTAGTAATATGAGCTTTATGAAGATGAATCTGAGTTGTTTCCATACAACCTTCTTATAGCAAGATACTTAATGCACCATTTACTTCTCTACTAAATTACTAGATTAAAATGGACACACTGGTGGGAAATGGTAGGAGAGTCTGGTGGGCAATATGGTAGGTAGGAAAGGCGAGCAGAATTATTACCATGAAGAGCTTACGCAAGTACAGTACAGAAAATGGCAAGTTCACCAAGTACAGTACAGAAAAAGTAAATTCATCAGAAAAACAAATTAGTAAATTTATCGGAAAAGTATAAGTTCCTCAGAAAAATAAATAAAAGATCATCAACTTTATGTTTTCAGCTTCCTCTGACAAAATGAATAATTTTTTATCATTTCAACATCCATGAAGGGTTTTTCATGTAATATCTATATGAAGTATTAAATTAATAATTTAAGCATATCAGGATTAAGAAATATTTTTGTCACTTCATTACTGGCAGGGTTCTCTTAGATGACTGGAACTGCCCAACCTTTTTAATTATTTTATTTATATCCTGCCATTATTATTTTTATAAATCATTCAAGGCAGCAGCCATTTCCTCTTCCTATTTTCTCCACAACAACCACAACCCTTTGAGATGAGGAGTTTAGAGAGAGTAACTGGCCCAAGATCACCCAGTGGCTCTCATGCAGGGCTAGAACTCACAGTCCCCTGGTTTTCCAGCCTGATTCCTTAACCACAGACAGTCATGATTTATTATTGGGGGGGGGGGGAGTATAAGGTTTTCTTTGTCTTATGAATTATGTAAAATCTATTTTAAAGTATATATTATTGTTTTCATGCTCTATAAACTGTGAAACAGAGTTTCAGGGATCACATACTGTATAGTCCTGGTGTCTTAAGTTATTCACATCTCAGGATTTACAAGAAAATCCTATGTCTGTGAAAATTTCTTGCATAACATAAGGTCCAGTTATATATGGGGCACCAAGGGAATGTATACAACCATCAAGAAGGGCGGCACAAAGGTAGTGTTCTGAGCCATGCTGGCTGAGATGATGGGTTTGGAAATAATAGTCTAAAATGGAAAGGAAGCCTCCATCTTGGAAAAAATTAATAGAAAACATCATGTTTCATTATGATTCATTTCATGATTCATAAATCAAGGCTGATTTATCACTGTTTTAAAATATAGGGATCAATGGGAAAACTCTTCTAAGTGCCATGGGAAAGCATACACCTGAAGCCAAACGCCCCCAGACAAATCTAGCAGAGCCACAATCAGCATCTCTCAGTCCTGTTCCGACATCCAACATCAATGTCCTTGGGAATGCCTCACCTAACTGGTCCAGATCATCATCACAAAAATCCACTGCTGGTAACCCTTCTGCTCACAACTCCTCAGGGTCCTCCAAGATTTCCTCAGGTTCTCTGCTTACCCCACAGTCTCCAGGTGAGGTCTGCCTTTCTTTTATGGAGGCATTCTTATATATTTTCCAGCCTCACCCATATATAGCCATAAAATTCATTTTGCAGGTCAAAATCCTAGCATGGGATACACATCTGGTAAAGAAGCTTGAAGTGGAAGGTGAGCTGAGGTGATGCACTTTTGGCCTCTGTGAGGATTCAAGAAGCAGAAATGTCTACATTAGACTGATAAAATGATTTCAAAAGAAATTTGCAGCATTGGCCAATAAATTACTTCCAATGTGCCACCTGATTCAAAGACCCAGGTGCATTTATCTGCTATGTGGCTCAATCATTTTGAAGGAATTTTCACCCAATTTACAACCACTTTCTGGAATTTCCAGAATTTCCATTGTTAAGCAAGGCAGTAGTTAAGTGAGTTATAACTGGTTTTATTACCTTTTTGCAATGATTGTTAAGCAAATCACTACAGTTGTTAAATGAATCATGCAGACATTAAGCGAATCTGGATTTCCCCATTGACTGCTTGTCGGAAGCTGGCTGGGAAGGCTACAAATGGCAATCACATGACCCCAGGACACTGCAACTGTCGTAAATGCATCCTGGTTGCCAACCTTTCATCACACGACCACGGGGATGCTACAGTAGTCATAAATGCAAGGACCAGTCAAAAGTCATTTTTTTTCAGTGTCGTTATAACTTTGAATGATTGCTAAACAAATATTGCAAGTCAAAGACTACCTGTAATCTTACTGGGATTATGTTATCTGCTGCTTGAGCTCTGCACTTTTATTCCAAGCATTCTGAATTCAGCAGTTTTTTTATGTGTGGTTGGTAAGGAGGGTGGTGTAAGAGTTGCTTCCTTCTGAGTTGTTGTCATTCAAATATTTTATTACGTGGTAAGAGCAGCTGGGATGGGGAAGTCACTGGGTGACCCAATATTTCCAGAGTACTAGTTTATGCCAGGGAGTAAAGGGTAAATAAGCAATGGTGTACTAATTTCTTCACCCACACTTATTTCTTCCAAGTCACATCTTCCTTTTCAGGTACAAGATACAATCTAATAAATATATTAATCAGCTGTTGTCCACAAAGTTGCATACTGTAACAAAATGTTAATTCACACAAGATAATAATTTCCTTCCCCTTCCCTCCCCCCTTCCATGCAAACATCCTTCTTCCTATCCTGTTTTCCTCATTCTATTTCATCTGCTGCTTCTCTTCCTTGCCTCCCACCACATTCTTGCCAGTGGCTTACAGTCTTTCTCAGCCTAACTCCCCCATTGGGCTATCATGCTTTCTTATTCACTGGAGTTTTAGGTTTGGATTTTTAAAAACACCTGTTAGCACAATGCAATTGTATAATGAAAAACATACCAAATACCTTAATTCTTGATTTGCCATGCAGAATCTGTTGCAGCCCCTTAGTTCACAAAAGTTAATTTTGATCTAAGATCCACATTATAGCTCTAAATCAATTTCACCTTACAGTCAGCCTGAACCTGTTTTGAATTATAATCTAAAGAATGTCAGCTTACAAAGCAACATGAACACTTTTCTCTTCCTTTTAGGTTCCAAAAGTTTGGACAAGAAACTTCCTTTCAATCTCCGAAAGAGTAACATCTCCCTAAAAACAGCCAGTCCACATCAACCAGCCCCTTTGGCTCAGGTAGTCTACCTGAAGGACATTGTCTGCTACCTGTCACTGCTGGAAAGGGGACGGGCTGAGGATAAGCTGGAGTGTAAGTGCTTGGGTGACAGGAAGAACATCTGTAGTCCTTGAGCACCACATGCAAAACTATGGGTGCCTTGGTCACAGATGGCAGGGCTGGAAGGAATGTGGGAGGGTTGCTGTTTTAGAGAACTCCATAAGAACTTTGAGGTTTATAAGGTGGTAAATGTTGAGATTCATATGGGTGTGAATCATGAATGAAGCTGCAACTCCTGCCGACCTGACAGTTCGAAAACTTGCAAACATGAGTAGATAAATAGGTACCACTTTGGTGGATTCATTAATGGGGACATGAAATGAGCCCCCAACTGGGACTCCACTGATGCCACTAATTGATCCTTTCACCATTTTTTTTCACAGAAAAAAAAATGAATGAAGACAATAAATTGTTCATTCATTCCTTTCCAGTTAAACAGGACTAGGAACCTATGGATCCCCATGTGCATTGTTGGACTATATCAGCTCCAATATGGCCTGTGATCAGAGCTGGAAAGAGTTCTGGTCCACATCAAGTAGCTCATTATGGACTCAATATTGATTAAACAGCATTGCTTAATATTCATTGATGGAAGACTGCTATATTAACCCATAGTTCATATTTCTATGACTTTTTCTCTTGGGGAGGGCAATTTTCAGGGAGAAAAAAATTTGCAAGTGATTTTCAAATATTTTCCAATGCTCAAGTTTCAGCAGTTCCTTCTCCTGCAATCACATCTATTTCTCCTGACTTTCTAAAATAACAGCTCATAGGCCACACCATAAAATTAAATGGGGCATAGGTACTATTTTAATTTGTTCACATGTTTGGGTGTAGTGTTATTAATCTGAAATGTTCCGTGTGGCCTTCCTGATAAGTGACTTCTACTATGATTAATCAAAAGGTGTTTGTAGTAGCCTTTTTATTATGTGGTAAGAGCAGCTGGGATGGGGAAGTCTTCTCAAGCTTATATTTTAATAGAAAGGAAAGAAGTTTAAGAGGTAACACTGCATGTACTTTAAAAGCTGTGTCTAGTAGCATTCTCAGAGCATGTATGTCAGCTGCCAACCTTCAGTTTTGCAGGTGAGGAATTCATGTATCAGTCATCAGCTCTGATGAAATACCAGTTCGGTGATGTAATTTCAAATTCCTGAGTTAGGATTTACCAGCTTCCTTATCCTAGAAGATAAGAGTTTTTTCTCAAATAAGTAGCTGCATGTTGGGGAGTGGAATGGTAGAACATATGGGTTCAAATATCTACAAACATTGCTACAATTACAGCTGTGTCGGGAGTGCTGAAGTGCTTCCAGATTGAAAGGATTCAGTGGTGTCATCACCGTTGCCCGGGAAAGGCCCAGTTGGGAGTTCTCTTCACGTCCTCGTTAAGTTGGGTATTGACATGGTACCCATTTATTTACTCACAGTCGTCCGCTTTCTAACTACTGGGTTGGCAGGAACTGGAGTGTGTGACAGGAGCTCACCCCATCCTACAGCAATAACCAGATCTCGAATTTATGCCTGTTGATCATCAGCCCGGGATCCTAATCTTGTGAGCCATCATGTTCCCACAAGTATTGCTGAGGACCTAATACCTTTTAAATTAACCACTTAAAAAATAAACCTAGACTGTGATATGGAAGGGCAGCTCATCTGATGAATTTTAACCCTTTTTGTAATGTCTAAACAGATCTGCTTCTCTTTTCTTTACACTTACCCTTTTCCCACATATTAGTATACCTCTCAGTTTTGTTTTCCTCTTTAACTGTATTTCCTTTCTATTTCTCCTCACCAGCCTTATTTTGGAGTATGGCTACTAGTGGGCAGTTGTGTGCATATGTATATAAGTGTGTGTCTGGTGTGTGTGTGTGTGTGTGTGTGTGCGTGCGCGCGCACACACATGCGTCAGTAGTGGGTTTCTACCAATTCGGCCCAGTTCGGGCGAGCCAGTAGCGACGATGGTGAGTTGATAGCGAACTGGTTCTCTCAGACAGTTATGTTGGCCCTCCCGCCTGCCCCTGCATTATACATACCTTATATTTGATCATTTTTAGCCCAGCTGAAAGGCGCAGCAGAGCGGATTGCCGCATCTCAGCTGTTCTGTAATACACTGCGTTTGCGCGGAGTGCAAGTTTGGTGTGCGTGCACAAAGCGCATGCATGATGTGAGCCGGTGGTAACACTAGCTGAAACCCACCACTGGCGTGCGTGTGTGCGTGCATGGTGTTATGTGAATCCTTTCATTGAAGAAGGGACTTTCCAGATACAAATGGAGTTGGCAGTCTTAGATGGACATAATAGGGAAGCTATGTACCACGCAAGAGTGGTTGCCTGTTTATAACCTTTTATTCATCTCCTTCTTCCTTTGTGCTAAACTCTTGAGTCATTTGCCATTTAAAACTGCTAGTTTATAAGCCAATCTCTATTAATACTGCAGAGAACAGATTAATTATGAGATATCACTAGAAAAAAACGCAATATCATCTATGATCTATTCTGGTGTAACATTTCAAATTGAATTGTTCAGTAGAATCTCTTCAGACATCACAGCAAGAGTCAAAATGATGTTGGACATGCCCTTTAGATTGGATGAAACATTCCTAGTTTGTGGACTGCCCTCTGTGTAATTGGGTGTGGTGATAAGCAAGGATATTGCTTTTCCTATTTGAAGTGATGATGAACAAATGTTTCTTCCTTTTTATACTGTTCGTATCTTAGGGGAAGGTTATTCATCTCTATTGGCCTTCTTGATTCTGGTGTTACCTATCATTGATTTTATTAAATGAATTGTCAGATATGTAGCAGAGAAAGGAGAAAAATAGCTTTGAAATGAAATTTGTTATCTACATGTTACTTTTGCAAAATATAAACTACATACATTGAAATAGTGTGTCACTTCATTAACGTTCCTGAAAATTGTAAAAGGCTGCCCTCTAGTGCTATTTGTTAAAGTTTTCCATTAAAGTTTAAGAATATATTATTTAAATGTAATACTATGTACAAAAAACAAAGAAAAATCCTTAATCTTGAAGGAGTGGACTGAAGCCAATTTAAAAACTGATTCTAAAGATAGTTTCTTCTAAAAGATCAGTTGCATATTTTAAGAATGAACTGTATAATTATAAGAAATTAAATACGCATATATAGAGAATATTGATGACAATAAATTTGGCACAAAGACTTATTCTACAATTTTGGAAACAATACTCAGAGATTAAAATTATAGTCTATGCAGAATACGACACATTTCCTCAATTTGAATCGAATTGGATGACATAATATCCAACCAGCTGGCTGAACTTCATAGACGCTGTAGCCAAATATACCATCTGCTTCTTTGTGGAAATGCATTGGCCTTAAGATGACATGGACACTGCCATTCACATTATAAATTCACTGGTATTTTTGAGCTACTGATTTGGGTATTCTATTTACATAAATATATATTAAATCAGCTGTTAAGTATCTTCAGTGCTGAATATAGTACTTCAAGCCCCATATACTGGAACAACACCATATTGGGAAAAACTGGCCTGGTTTATTTTTAACTGAAAATAAAAAACAAAAAAACCCAGTCCTCCAATCTTCAAGAATCATCACCAGATTGCCAACTGCCAGAAAAGAGGGGCTGGAGACAACTCTGATTTACTGAATACAATTCATACTGATTCTTAAGGAATATAGATGTGCGTATACTACAACTGTAAAAAACTAATTTCCTGATCTCTGGGCAGTCAGAAAGTAGAAATATAGCTATGTAAAGCCAAACTGTCTCCAAAGTATTCCAGAATGCCAGCTACATGCTGGGCAGACTTCTTAAGTGATAATTTAGTTATCTAGTTTTACAGTAATTCCCATAACATGGGGCAGATGCATGCTCTGGCTCACATCTGCAGGGTTAGGGTCCAAACCCCTTACTTTCCACTAGACAGAAAAGATGTTTTTATCTTGAAAGTAAAAGTTAGGAATTGTGGCCAGAAAAAGTAGCCTTAAAAATTGACTGACTAGAATTTTCAGGATCATCTGGAGGAGGGACCCAAATATAATTGAAACAGAAATTAATATTTTTCAGTCACTAATCACTATAGAAAGAATAATATAAAAATGTCTAGCTAGCTATATTAACAGGGTGGGTGCATGAGACTGCAACAATTGCAGAAAAGGTGAGGTGAAGCTTGAGGAAGGTGTACCCAGTGTGCAGAGGGCTGGAGGAGGGTGTGCAGGTAACTTACCCCAGAGACTTGTGACCTTCTTTGCTGACTTTCTCATTGATCTTCTAGGAAAGCTGCAGGGAAGGTCACAAAAGGCAATCACTTGATTGTGGGGTGCTGTAACTGGTTGTAAGTGCAAGATGGTTGCCAAGTGCCCAGATCTGGGGTGAAATGCTCCTGGTTCAGACTGGATCGCCCAATCTGGTAGTGATGGCAACAGGTGGTTCGGAGAACTGGTAGCAAAAATCCCTGGCCCCCCCCATGCCCAGCTGAGCAGTGCGATCGTCAGAGCCTTTTTTTTTACTTTTAAAAGCAATACTTTTAAAAGTAAAAAAAAAAAGATTGCACACCATAGCTGATCGCCCCCCTCACATGCTGTTCTACTTACCTCATGCCTCCTTTTGGCGTGCACTGTTTGTCCGCACCTCGCATTTGGTGCGTGGTGCGCACTGCACATGCGCAGCCAACAAACTGGTAGTAAACCAGTTCAGATTTCACCACTGTCCCAGATTATGATTATGTGACTCCAAAGCTGCTGGGTGGGCAGCCAAAACTCTGAGAACTGGTTGTAACCACCATTCATTTAGCACTGTTGTAACAGTAAGAGCCTGAGTTGTGCAGCAGACTAATGCTACTGTTAAAGGTAGTATTTAGCTTCCAGCTGCCTACAGTTACTGCTAGTTCAATTCTCACCAGGCTCAAGGTTGACTCAGCCTTCCATCCTTTCAAAGGTAGGTAAAATGAGGAC
>JANHZT010004668.1:640005-661718 GCA_032468215.1 Stegonotus admiraltiensis | reverse complement strand
CAAAAGTATGAAGGCTATTGCTTAACGCATTGTAAGCTGCCCTGAGTCTCCGGAGAAGGGCGGCATATAAATAAATTTTAAAAAAAGGTTACTAAACAAAAGGCTCTAAATTAAGGACTATGTCCGGTAACAGAATTTTGGAAGCTTGATAAAGTTTCCCTCTGCTCTTTGTTACATCAAAAAAAACCCAACAACAACAAACCTGTGGGGTAATCTTGAATGTCCTTTTCATCCCTTTTTCAGAGCTCAGCTAATGTTTGCTTACCCTCTTTTGAATTCCTTCTCTTTTGTATGGCTATGCATTTATTTTGATGTGGATTATCAAATACAAAAGGGTTAACTGAAGACAAAAATTTCACTGTGGTCAGCTCAAACCTTGAAGTTAATTAAGACAGTGGTAGACAGTAAAACCTGACTCATTAGCCCTTTTTGTGATGGGCACATACATTTATTACATATCTTTGCACATGTGTGTTTTCTTGCAGTTATGTTTCGCCTCTATGATACAGATGGAAATGGCTTCCTGGACAGCTCGGTAAGCTATCCTTCAAACTAGTCTTTTTTCTTTAAAAGGATAAGAAGTTATGCTTTTTCCCAAATGCATTGGGGCTTTCCTACTGTGATGCCACTACGAAGTATTTCAGTTGAGGGATACATCAATGAAATCTGGCTGTCTCTGGGAAAACATTTCTAGTCTCCAACTAAGCTACAGCATGGAAACAAGATCATTCCAAGCCAAGGGATTCTTCATAAAGGGGTTTATGGAGTTGAAGTCCACAAGTCTTAAAACTGCCAAGTTTGAAGACCTCTGATATAGAGTAATTCAATTACCTTGTGGAAAATTTAAATGGAAGGCAACGATATGGGTGTAGCTGTGCTGTGTAATATTACCCTACTGCAAGCTCTTTAAAGTGTTTATTCTTAAAAAGAAAAAAAAAGTAATCTGACACAATTGTATTAAAGAGATGGCTCACCTTCATAAAGATATTTACCTTTTTTTTCTTGCATGCTGATATGTAATTGCAACATCCATATAGTATATCACTCACATTGTTTTAAAAACATTTATCTTCATCCATCTTGTTTCTAAATTCAGGAGCTGGATCGTATTATCAATCAAATGGTACATGTAGCAGAATATCTGGAATGGGACTCCACAGAATTAAGGCCTGTAAGTTATTTTTCCATGTAGAATTGGAATTTATTTTTTAAAAAGTGCATTGTTCTGCTTTTGAGCATCATTTTTTTCCTCTGAGGGCTAAGTCATACACAATATTCAATAAATAATGTATAACTACCTTTTTTTCCTTTCCTTTACGGCAAAGTAAACATAGCAGTGGATCACTGCTAATTAAGATTACCATATGCAGAAGGTTACACCTTCCTCCTAGAAACATGTTTAGCAACATATGCTTTGTTCAATGTGAATTTTTTTAAAAAAAATTCTTTGGGTAATTCCCCCATGCAGAATACTGGCATTTTTGTGTGGCAAATGGAAGGATGGTATAATAAAACTTCTCTTCTCATGGTGCAGTCAGGATTGCTCCAACAAGCACTTTTAAAAATCTACAAAAGTATCTACATACTATTTATATTTAATTTTATGTAGATTGGTCCTGAATTACTGAGATTGAACTATAAATACAAGGATGATCCCTATTTTTATTTCCAGAAAGGTTACTATCTTAGTCTGTTGCAGCAAAAAGAGAATCTTGTGGCATCTTAAAATTAACTGTTGTCCTTAAACATGTAAGCTACAATTAGTCTTTAAAATGCCACATTTTGTTGTTATTGTTCTTTTTTATGATTTCTTGGGTCACCCATTAATTCTAAATAGCCAGCTTAAACCTCTCAAACATACTGTAATAATCAAGTCACAAATAGAATAGTTCCAAAAAAGGATTATTATTTTTGAATTGAAAAAACAGAATTTTAAGCCATCTACCACCCATAGCTTTTTTTTTTTCTTTAAAACATCTTTTAAAGAATAAGGATAATTATAGTTTCACAGGAAGAGAAGTTGGAGGCTTAAAAATCTGACTTGGAAAACGTGTAACAAAGAACTGCAAAACCAAACAAACAAAATTAGAATTCCACAGAACTCTACATTATTCTTGGGACTGATTATGCAACCCAAGTCTGCTGCAAACAAGCATGGATTTTTTTAAAAAGCAAAAGAAGCAAAAGAGTAAGTTGAAGAAGTCAAAGCAATGTGATGAAACCCAGAGTTCAGATTGACAACCTGACTTGGGTGGAAATATTGTATGACACCTTTATGTCTCAATCAGCTAATGGAATCAACTGACAGCATTCAGTCTGTGAGATCAGCTGATTATATTCAGGCTGAAATTGCAGCCTAGATGTTGTCTCTGCTGCTAAGTCTACCTCCTAGACTCTGTGATTCACAATGCAAACACCAGTGCCCTTGATTCTTTAACTTAATGTTGCAATCAACTTTGTTTCCCGTACTAGTGTTCAAAGCCTACAGAACATTTCCTAACTTAAAAAATAATTGCAACTGGAAAAAAATGATGTACGTAACTGGACTTTGTCTTCTGCAGATTTTGAAAGAGATGATGGAAGAAATAGACTATGATCATGATGGAACTGTGACACTTGAAGAATGGATTCGGGGTGGTATGACCACCATCCCTCTGCTTGTTCTCCTAGGCATGGAAACAGTGAGTAACAGGCCAGACTTCACAACAATAAGCCAAACTTTCCCAACATGGTGTGTCCTAGAGTAACAATACTTTTACCTAGGATAGGAAAGAGTTATTATTTGTTGTATAACCTTTCTTTCTCCACACAATGCAATGTGACTAACAATAATTGAAATGCAGAAAGTAAAATAGAAATTAAACATAAAACATAAATTAAAACCAAACCAAATATTATTTAACAGTAAAAAAAAAGGCCTGGCAAAAGATATGCATTTAGCTGTTTTTTTTTTCTAAGGCAAAAAAAAAATGTACACGTAACTACGGTTGAGAAGACCAGAAGCCATTTCTTTATTATTCTTTGTTTTGTTTTTCTTTTATCTTTTTTTTCTATAATTTTTTCACATTTCTATTAATTTTCTCCATTTCGCTTTGTATTTGACTCCATGGAAAAATGCATTTAATAAAAATTAATTTAAGAGTGTGAACCTAATAGAATCCCAAAGGTGGACAATCCATCACTGGAAGCAATGCAAGTGAAGGTCTTCTCCTGCAAACTGAATGAATCTGCCTTTGAAAACAAGTTGTCTTCTGAAGGGCCTCTTATGTAGAACTTCACATCTAGAAAGATTTTTAATAGGAAAGGAAATCTTTCAGATAATCAGATTTCAAGCTGTCTGTAATTTTGAAAATTAGCTTTAAACTGTAGCCAGGAAGCAATCATGGGAATTAAGTTGAGAAAAGGTGCTGTACAAAATGTGACCTTCTGAAGGAAATTAGATATAATCAATCAGAATCTGCTTACAAGAAAGTAAAGAAAAGTAAGTATGAAAACTTTCACCAATAATCTAATTGTAGTTTCCTATCATGTGCAATTATTTTTATTAACATTTGCATTGCTTGATGGAAAATAAGGAAAGGATTTAAGAAATGTTTTACATTGCCAGGCAGTCATTTATCTAACTTTTACTTTCAAAGACAGAAAAATTTAACACACTGCTTTTGATATATAACATATATAACAGATAGTATGTACATTACAACTCTCTCTAAGGGATAAAGCACATGTGGTGTAGTGCAGTGTAAAGCAGAGGAGCTTCTAATGAACATTCACTTGAATATATACAGCCTCTTAGACTCTTTTAAGTCTCTGACCTTCTGAGAGTGGAAGTATTGCAAAATCCAGATTCTCAGCTTCCTTTTTACCCATAGACACTAAGAATATCTCGACTGTCTACCCAGTATTCAAGGATTGTGTTAACAGTTATCCAAAGCTTCTAAAAAGTGAAGGAGGTCCATATAAATAAATTTAATTAGATTCAAATGAAATCTAATAATATAGTAATTGTGCATTGTTATATTATGGTGCTATGGAACCAATATCCATTTTACCCCTCCATCTGCCTAGATTCTTGAGACATACAATACAAGCAACCTTTTGAATTCCTGGTGTAAACATTGTCTGGTACATCAACAACAGGAGCGATGTACTCAGTTTCAGTTCTATAATCTCATGATTTAGGAGTCCTGTCTTTAGAAGGTAATGTGGTCATCTGATGGATTTTGAGAGACTTCTTGAGCAATCAGATAGAAAACACAATACAATAGGACAGATTGAAATATATATGTATATAAAAAATATATTTTCTAATTTTAATTCTACAACTTCTTAAAAATAAGGATATTAGTCATCAGGCCTAGTAATTACAGTTATGTACCACCAAAGGCAATATTCCTCTGAATGTCAGTTCCTGAGGAACATAAGTAGGAGGATGTTAATATGCTCTTTGTGAGGTTTCCATAAGCTTTATTGACAATTGTGGGACAATAATCTCAAACTATGTAAGGCCTTTTTTTCTGATCCACTACATTACTTCTTAGAAGATAAACAGCACATTTTGTTATCCTACAGCAAACCTGGGGTAATATTCCTGTATAAAGTTCTATCCGTTTTAAAATTGTGAATTCTGTGTTTTATAAATTTTCTATTCAGGATAGGCTGGTTGGTTGCTTTTTTCTTTTCTTTCAACTTTTTGGTAGCATGTCAATTCCTATTTTACCTGGTCACATGGTAAAAGGCTATTTGTTCTTTTGGAAACAACTGACCTGATTCAATGTCCACAGTCCCCTATACTTCTCTGTTTGACTGGGATTAGTCAAACAGAAAATTTTATAATTTTCTGGACTAACTCTTATGAGTCCCAATCAGAAGGCTTTGCTTTGTCCTTAGGGAGTATTGTTTGTGGTCTTTTTGTAAATGAGTGAAATATAAAATAAAATAAAGTTAAAAGGCAAAATAAAAGGCAAATGAACTGGAAATTGTGTAATGCAACTGTTGAAAGTCACCTCCATGAACTTGCTGGTGCAACTTTGGTGCTTAGCTGACGGTTTTCTCTGGCTCAAAATAGGAATCCCTAAGCTAAATGTTTAGGGGGCAAAAAGACCAAGTTGCATTGAACAGTAGAAAAATGTAAAGTAAATGTAGATCAGAGATTAGATTTTCTTACTGTGAAGCCTCCATGCATATCACAGTATCCCAGATAGATATGCTAGCCACCATAACCATTCAAAAGGGAATATTTGAAATTGTATTATGCAGATATTAGTAATAAAGTACTCTGGAGTGCCTTTTGCTGTAATGGCACTCATGGAATCATGTTGATTCACTCTCTTCCAAATTAGGCACTTGCTTTTTCAATACTTATCATAGAGGTAATTGCGTATAGTGTATAGTGGCACAATCATTAGCGCATTCTGTTGCCAAATACTGCACACCTGTATGGGGAAGTTGTCATACACACAAGATTGATGTTCATCATAATGACACAATGAAAATAATATCTGGAACCCTTAAATCCACACCACTCTCATGGCTTCATGTTCTTTCTAACATTGCACCTCCTGACTGATCTCAGATGACAACAGACAGTTTGAGAGTGGAATAAGATAAACACGCCGAATGGCCGAGAGCCTGCAATGTGACTAGTGCACCGGAACAAACTATAACACATATCATTCAAGGAAATCTCCTCAGGAAATTTCAAGGCACCTGGGATGATCTCATTCCAGCCACACCAGAAGCAGTTAGATGGTTAGCTTCCTTAGACATTGAATTATAACATCTATCCTATTGCAATTCTATGGCTTCATATTATGGTGATTTTATGGTTTTATCTTAATCTAATATATTATCTCCTATATTGTATTGTACATACACACCACACACACATACACACGTGTGTATCTATATTTGCTGATGCATTATTTAAACTAAATCTATATATTCATGATTGTACAATCTCTGAAGATGCCATATGTTAAATAAATAAATAAAATAGAGGTGCTACTATTGATGCCCATCCATCTTTTATATCTTTCAGAGATGCTTGCAACACCCTCTCCTCCCACCCAAAAAAGTCTACCATACCTTACAGATAATTATAATTATACCATTCTACACTAATTGCTGAGAAAAACAACATATTTACATTTTTAGAAATCCAAGTTATAATTCATTTAGGATATTCAATCTTTGTCTTTTGACTATATGATACTACATAAATTATTTAGACCAATTCTGCCAAAATGGTATACAATATTTTGGACAAAGGCTATTTTGATTGACTTACCCACTGTAATCAGACCGAATCTCCAATCAAAATAGTTATTGTTTGTAGATTATAGAAATGTACTGTAGCATATCAGGAGAAGATCAAGTCAAGACAGGTTAATGTATTCTCTAGGTAATTATTTATCTTGAGTCTTAGATTATTTTCTTGCATGGTAGTAAAAGTTTAATTTTAAAAAAATTCTGTAGCTGCTGCTTCAAAAAATAAAGAGACGTTAGCAAAACTATAACATAGGTTAATTCAGACAATTATTTACAGGTTGTTGACATGCCAATTAAGTTCAACAAGAGTGTCTGTGTGAGGAAAACTGATAAATGTTTTCTATAGTTCTGACATTATTAGTTCACATTATAAAGAGATAATATTGATAATAGTGCAAAGTGCATATTTCTGTGATTGGGTCATTGGTGGGTTATTGGAGATTCATCATACTGATTCTTCTCTTCTAAGTGAACTTTTCTTTAAAAAATCCCTACAGAATATAAAGGATGATGGCCAACATGCTTGGAGATTGAAACATTTCAAGAAGCCTGCCTACTGCAACTTTTGCCGTACTATGTTACTGGGAGTTAGGAAGCAAGGCTTGTGCTGTTCCTGTAAGTCCCTGCAGATGCACAATAATCATGGCTAGTGAGGTTACCTGCATGTCAGTTGGGAAGGGTCATGTCAAAATCTTCCCAAAAGATGGGGAAATAATTTTTTGATTTAGTTTCTGTTTAATCTTAAAACAGAGATAGTAAGGCTTCAATATTTCCAGTACCTTCCTTTCTCAAGGGAAGCTTGAGATATTTCCAGTTGTACACCATTTTATTATAGAACCGGATACAAACGTTAACCCACTTTCAGAACAACCAAAGTAACAACTCAGAGAGAATAGATTATTTTACAAAAGTCTAGGCGAAAGAAGCATGTCCTCACTTGCCATCTAAAGAAAGCTTGGAGGTCAACCTTGGGACAAGAGTTTCAAATATTAAGGTAGGATAGATGGCTACTGAGAAGTCTCACTGGATTCAATAGAACCTAATTTATAGTACATGAATAAAGATGGCAACTGTTAATACATTACTTTCCAAATTTAACTTATGGGAATCTGAGGTTTAGAAGATAACATATAAAACATACAGATTGTAAACCCCATGCTGAGAAATGACCTCACCCAACACCAGGTAGATGTTAATTATGAGGGGTAAAAGAATCACATCCTGAGGCAACCCACAACACAAACATTTAGGGCTCAATCTCTCCCTCTGGAATTGCACTTGAAAAAGGAAGGAGCGGAACTGCCACAATACTGCTCCCAGACCCTTAAGCCAGTTCAGAATGGTATCATAATTGATGGTATCCAAAGTTGCTAAAAGTTCAGAGAGAGCTAGGACAAATGCACCACCTCTGTCCCTAGCCAGCCAAAGGTCATCCACAAGTGTCATCAATGCCATCTCAATAGTGAATGGTGAATCTACTATCATGGATTATGACAACAGTTACTCATTTAGAATTTTTCGAAGAATTGTACGTACAATTGCATACATGGAATAATATATTTTAACAGGCAAACTCTAGAAGTAGCTGGAAATTGTACTCAATACAGTAATTTAGAATGGCTCTCTCTTTTTTTTCTTTCCTTTCTACAGTTTGTAAATATACTGTCCATGAAAGATGTGTGTCCAAAGATATTGCTTCTTGCATCAATACTTATGTAAAATCCAAGAGAAATACAAATGTAAGTGAGGCATATATGGAAGATCAGTATTATGTGTCCACTATCTAATCATCTGCCATGAATTCAAAAGCCATCTGTATGTAGAACATGCGGTCCATACTGTCACATTAATGCTATTTTAGTAAAAGAGGTCTCTGTCTTACGACAACCAATTCACTGCTGTGATTTTGATATAATATATACATATCAGTCTCAAATGGTGGACTTTATATTTGGGGCAGGATTTGCAGATAAACTTTAGGATTAATTTTTGTTTACAAAGTGATAATGTGTTCTTTTTGACTCCATTTAAATCTTGCTGCCTTAAATTTGTATTTACTGAAAATCAGTATAGGCATTTAATATAAAGTAGGTCAAAAAAAATACTGCCTTCGAGATCTTCTCATCTTCAGTAAGCTCAACCAAATTCAATTAACAACTTCAACAGTATTAATAGGTACACTAGATAAATAATACCGTACATCAACAGTACTAATAAGTACTAGAGCAGGGGTATCAAACTCAATTTCATTGAGGGCCGCATCAGGGTTGTGTTTGACCTATGGGGGCGGGGGGGCATGGCCAGGGTAGGCGTGGCTAGCTTGATGTCAATCATGTTGGGGGTGCCTGTGGTGGCCCAAGTGCTCTGCCAGCAAAAACAAGCTCCATTTTCGGCTGCAACGGCCTCCTGAGACCATCTACCAGTGAAAATGGGCTTCCAAGCTCTGTTTTTGGCTGCGACGGCCTCCTACAATCCTCTGCCAGTGAAAACAGAGCTCAGGTGGACCATACACATGAGCTCCATTTTCACTGGCAGAGGCACCATGGGCCGGTCCTTTGCTGTTTCCAGGGCAGCCCCACGGGCCAGATCTAAGCACCTTGCGGGCCACATCTAAGCACCCTGCAGGCAGGATCTGGCCCGTGGACCTTGAGTTTGACACCCCTGTACTAGAGAAATTAAAACTCTGCTGAAATTGTAACTGTGTTAAGGTCCAAACAGTATGCTTTCTGTTGCAAAAAAAAAAAAGTTAAGAGTTGCAGTTAGTACAGGAGCTAAATTGAAACTTGGGTTTTGAATCAGACATTGAAGCATTAGAGAGATGCAGTTGTTTACAGAGTATGCACATGGGTATCAATACTGCTTAAGAGCGGCTTCCAAAGGAATGTACATTATAAGTTATAATGTAATGGTGAGTGGGAAAGACCTTGGGACATGGAGCAAAGAGATGCTAACTAGGGAACCATCAGATAAGAGACAGAGTAGCCTGCAGCTGCAGACTGAGCAGATCAAGTGTCTCAGAAGGGACTCTCCATAAGTTCTCAGGCTCTAAAGATGATACCAGGAGAACTGTACTTTCACACTTGCAAAATTATATTAACGTAGCTTTACAGTAAAGTAAAATTAGTTTATCTGGTCATGTTCCCTGTCTGGTCTACCAGGTAAGGCTGACAATTAAGCTATTTACCTACAACCATTTATTCTTTCATAAATGTATAGATAATATCAACAGCATTTAGGCTTATATACAGCCCCATAGTGCTTTGCAGCACTGTCTGGGCGGTTTACAATGACAGCAGATTTCCCCAACAATCTGGATTCTCATTTTACCGACCTTTGAAGGATGGAAGGTTGAATCAACCTTGAGTCCTGTCAGGATCGAACTCCAGGCTATGGGCAGAGTTTGTCTGTAATGCTGCATTCTAACCACTATGTCACTAGGGCTCTGATGTATAGAAATATCTGATAATCAGAGAAAACAATTCCCTAAACTCAAGTTGGAGACAGTTCCTGTAGTAGGAACTTCCCTAAATTTGCACTATCCTCCCTTTCTACCAAGCTAGTTGAACAATTTTGCATTTCTAGGTTATGCAGCACACATGGATTGAGGGCAATTCCCCAGCCAAGTGTGATCGATGTCATAAAAGCATCAAATGCTACCAGGGAATTACCGGACTACATTGTGCATGGTGCCAAATCACAGTGAGTACGTGAAGAGAATGTGGTCTTTTTATTTTTAACTAAAAATTATGGAAACCTACTTTAGTCAAGACAGATTGTTACACATTTAAATTAATAAATTTTGTGACATGTTTGTAAGAAATAAAGGTTTGTCTTCCCTTACCGCTGTAATTATCCCTCCTAATCTAAAAGTAGCCATTATTCAGTAAATTATAGAGAAACCATAAATGCTAAAAATATTGTAGCTCAGCAGTTCATGCCACTATACATCGCCTCTTTTATAACCCTGATTCTGACATATATGAAGTAAATCTTTGTGAAAAAGGAGGTCCACAATGTATTTTTAGAAAACTTCAGAGGTAAAATTGGCTTTCTCAAGGAATACATCCAGGATTGGATGATAACAATGATATTTCCCACTTTGCAACTATTGTGAACTATTGTAAGCACCTCTGTGGTACAAAAATAAAACTCATAGGATGCATTGCTTTTTTATATTTGGAGGCATTTTATTTTTATCGCTATGTGTGGCGAATGGTACTACAGGCCTCTTTTAAGATAGAAGTTTACCAGACCTGCAGATATTAAGACAGGAAGAATAGAGCAGTTTAAAAACATGATTTTATTAATGTTTTAATTTAAACTCTTCTCCTTTTCCAAAGAACTCAGAGCAGTTCTTTGAAGAAACAGCAACAATTTCACAGAATTACAACAGAATTTACAACAGAAAAGCATAACCTCCCACAGCTCCTCCTAAAAATTAGCAGCAAATTGTAATTTTTAATGTGATAGAGGAGGATACACTGCTGGACACTTGTAGCTTCCAAGTGATCTGAAAGGCCAACCCATGTAAAACGCATTGACCATGATCAAGGTCTTCTAGTCCAGAAAAGAGCACAGTTGGTGCACAACATGGATCTATGCAAAGGTCCCTCTGAGCAGGAACAATGATACCAGGAAAATCTCACAAATAGTGCACCAGCTCAATCTGAGGAAGTGTGACCCTTTCCAGAGTCAATGATGATAAATCACCAGGGACCAAAAGCATAGAGCCACTCCATCTTGCCAGGTTTGGGCTGTGGGGTCTTCCCCATCTAGGCACTCACAGCCTCCAGACATTTGGTCAGCACAACAATACCTGCCAAGCCAAGGCTAGAGATGTATAACTGTATCATTTCCCCTCTGCATTTTGGTACAAAAACTATCACTATTTTCTCATGACCGTTCTCCTTAAGGAATTAACTTTCCCAATAGAAAGCAGTGGCTAAAAGCCATCTTATCAAAGAAAGATCAGGTGCTTTGCTAATCTGATTTTATAATTTTCTTGATCAAGTAAAGGAAAAATTTAGAGGATCAAATGGCTAAGGATGGAAGCAGGAAAGTAAACATTGGTACATGCTGTTTTCTCTTTTTTTAAAGCTTCACAACAAATGTGCCTCACATGTGAAACCGGAATGTGATGGTGGGCATCTAAAAGACCACATCTTGCTGCCTTCCCAGATCTGCCCAGTTGTTCTGGTAAATGAGTCTGCTTGGCACACATCAAATACTGTTTTAATGAGTGGTATTTTGTTGTTGGTTAAGGCAACTGAATAATATAGTCTCATGAGCCAAATGATTTTATCCACACTGATTTGGTTAATTAGATTAGCCATTCCAAACCTGGTATTCCCCAATGTATTAGGGAGTATACCCTGTGTATTGGGTATTGGACTGTGTAACCATAGTTCCTCACAATCTTGTCCACCATGATCTCAAGCTGGGAAAAGTGAACTAAGGTTCTCATAATAACTACACTGATGGTTCCCAGGACATATGTGGATGTCACAAATATGAATGGCAGTGGGGAGGGGGGTGTTATAGATTAATCACATTTTATTTTTAAATGAAATAAATCTATGTTAAAACTTTTATCTCTCTTCATCTATTTACAAGGCCCAAATTTAATTATTATTCAATCATGTCATTATACAATGGGGGGGGGGAATCCTGGATTTTTGACCAAGAGTCTTCTGTCTGTCTACTGTATCTGACTATGACTAACAAACAAAATTCTTAAATGGATTAAATAAAAATTATTACATGTCAACAACATATATCAGAACTTAAATATTAAAAATGGAGTAAATTGCATGTATCAAACCAATGCAGAATACATTAAATAATATTTTTCACAAAGAGTCCCTCTTTATGTGGAGAAACTCTAAATATATAAACCAATATGGAACATTTAGGGATGTGGTGGCTTAGTGGCTAAGACACTGAGCTTGTCGATCGAAAGTTCAGTGGTTCGAATCCCTAGTGCCGCGTAATGGGGTGAGCTCCCGTTACTTGTCCCAGCTTCTGCCAACCTAGCAGTTCAAAAGCACATAAAAAAAATGCAAGTAGAAAAATAGGGACCCTTTGGTGGGAAGGTAACAGCGTTCCATGCACCTTTGGCATTTGGTCATGCTGGCCACATGACCACTGAGATTTCTTTGGACAGCGCTAGCTCTTTGGCATTGAAACAGAGATGAGCACCACCCCCTAGAGTTGGGAACGACTAGCACATATGTGCGAGGGGGACCTTTACCTTTACCTTTACTTTATGGAACATCTATGCATGTTATATAACAGAGGACTGTTTCCTCTGAAGCTGAAGGTACATAGGTAGAATAGAGTAAAGCTAACCATAATTTTGTTGAGTTACATTAGTGAAAGAAAGTCACATGAATGTTAAGAAAAGAAATAACAAATTGAATAAAGAGCTGAAGTAACTCTCTTAATTTGGAAATATTAGACAAAAGGCCAGTAAAAGGGACCATGATGTACAGAATGATTCTACAGAGAAAACGGATAATAAGATTAGATAATTCAATGGAGGTCTTTCCATAGTTATTAATCATGATGGCTTTATGCCTTCTCCAAGATCAGCGACATTATGCCTCAATTAAATCTTGTTTGTGGGAATTTTATGGCTACTGCTATGCAGAAGCTACTTTTGGGGTGATATTTTCAGAACTTAATTATAATTTGTAGCAAAATTGCTAGATTATCCAAGATTATTTGGAATTTATAAAATCCATGTCCTTTACCAAATGATAAGTTTTGCATGGTTTGATAGGCAGCATTTTAGTATCCACGTGTTATACAATATCCTTAGTCTTTTGTGGTCTTATTATATATTTTTATACTTAGAATTCCATCATTTCCTCTCTGTTTATGTCATTAGTACTTCTTTGCTATCTATTTTTAAATGTCCATATGCATCTTTGACTCTTCAAAAGGATAGGCAATCCCACTCACGAAGATCAGAGAGTGAATCACCATCCAGTACCACCCCCGAGGATACAAACATGATCTTCAAATACAATACTACCACAGTGGATGGACATGGACTGCAGGTGGGTAGCTGATAGCATCTTTTCTCCCTTGTATACGTATAGGTGTATGTATCCATGGAGAAGTACTTTCATCATTGTGAGCAATAGTGGGCCACTTTGGAGAAAAATACACCAGAACACAGTGTCAATATATTAGTCCTTTAGCCTGCTTATAAGCTACTCTGAGACTAGATAGTCCCAAAGCATTTCATGGCCAGAAAAAAATAATACCTAGCTATCGTTCCCTTCTCCGTTTCCATATAAAAAGTCAAATAGACTGGAAGTTGCAAATTTCTTTGCATTGATATTGGAACAGGTTTTGGAGGTTTTTTGCATTCCTGAAGGCAATTTGATAATTTACATCCATGTTTCTCAGTACTTAGAATTCTCCATCAAGCACGATTGGGGAGTTCTGGGATTTGAAGTCCACGTATCTTAAAGTTGCTGAGATTGAGAAATGCTGGTTAAGGGACAGAAGGAAAATTACATGCCTTATTGCATTTTTTCTAACATCTTGCTTCCACCTTCTAGCATCTGTTTTTTTGAGGTACATGCCTCATTCTGCCTAATGGAAGACCTTGCCCCACTTCAGGAATTATGGCTATGATGAACTAGACTAATATCTGTCATGCCCTTAAGAATTCAATCACTTGATGTGTATCAAAAATGTGCAGAAGGTCACAAGCCTCCTAAATAAAGATATCCATTTATTAGTCTGTGTCCAATATACAATTTGTGGCCCAGTGCATAGCAACATAATATGCAGAAAAGGTGCAAAGAATAGCAGAGTTTGGAGGATCCTAACGTTTCTCCATAGCATTAAATCCTCTTTACCCAACATCTTTCTAGTTAGTTGTTTTGCTTCACCTGTAACTCTGCCACATCACTTAATTTTCCTCCTTTCTGCACAATGTTTGCATGTTGTGCAAGGAGTCTACTTGTTTGATATCCCTGTTGGTTTTCAGATCACGCCTAAGTCAGGAACCCACCCATTGCTGGTATTTGTGAACCCCAAGAGTGGAGGAAGGCAAGGAGAAAGGTATGTTTCCCCCTTCTTTTGGAAAATTGTACATTTCCAAGATTTAAGATTGTGATGCAATAAATGCACCAATAAATTGTTGTAGACAAATAAATCTTTTTCAAGCAAATGTTTTATAGCAAATTTTCCCTTGGATTCAAACTGTAATGTTACTTATAAAATGTAATTATGATTCCAGGTACTTTTATCATTACTCTTACAAGTGTAAGAGCTCTTACAAGGAGTCCTGGTGGCTCAGTGGTCAGAATGCAGTATTGTAGGCAAACTCTGCCCACAGCTTGGAGTTAGATCCTGACAGGGCTCAAAGTTGACTGAGCCTTCCATCCTTCAGAGGTTGGTAAAATGAGGACCCAGATTTTGGGAGTAATATGCTGATGTTGTAAACTGCCCAGAGAGTACTGTAAAGCACTATGGGGTGGTATAAATGCTATTGCTAAGTGCTATAAGCTTCTGTGAATGTCCTGAAGCAGGAAACTGCTATAGCTTAGCATCAGAATATCAATTTTGAATACAGAATCCAGATTAAATAATTTGCATTTTCAGATAATAGTAAGACAGACTCCAAAGTGGAACTCTGGAGAGCTGCTGCCAGTCAATGTAAAATGTTGGCAAAAAATTGATGTACATCTAGATCAGTGGTTCTCAACCTGTGGGTCGGGACCCCTTTGGGGGTTGAACGACCCTTTCACAGGGGTCGCCTAAGACCATCGGAAAACACATATTTTCAATGGTCTTAGGGATAATTTTATGGTTGCGGGGTCACCACAACTTGAGGAACTGTATTAAAGGGTCGCGGCATTAGGAAGGTTGAGACCCACTGGTCTAGATGGTTGAGATTATTGGAAGTTGCAGTTCAACATCACCTGGAATTATAAAATTGTAAAACTGGAAGGAGCCATTAAGTGCAATTCCCTGTTCAAATGAAAATGGAAGTATCCAAAATAGGTGGCTGCCAAGCCATTACTTGAACAAATCTAGCAAAGGGGAGCATACTATCTTCCTTGCTAATTGATTCCATTGACAATCTGCCTTTCCTGCACACTCAAGTGGAATCTACTTTCATATAATTAAAGGCTACAGTATGTTTTCCTGTTGTACGCATTTCCAGAAAACAAATCTTCACTTTTTTCTGTAAATCTGAAAGCATTATCATGCTTTCCCATTGCCTCCATTCATCTTTCCTTAAGTCCCTGAAGTCCACTTCCCTCAGCCTCTTCTAGGACTTCATAACCTCCTTTCCTAACCTCAATTGATTCTGTACCATAGCCTTTTTTTTGATGCCATATCTATAAATCAGACTTACTGGCATGTATTCTTCCTTGGTGACTGTCCCCCCCCCTTTTTTTAATGTGGTTCTTTTATTTACGGATTTTCCCTAAAGATTGTTTTTTTGTTTCTTTGTTTGTGCAACCAGGTGGGTGCTTCTTTTGCTGTGTTCCACTTTTTTTCCTTTTAATTTTGTTTGGCGGGGAGGGAATCCTGTTCTTAGTGACTCCTGTTTTAGGAATTCCCACCCAATCTTTGAATAATTTTCACTGTCGTGTTTCTTGCCACGGAATCCTACTTTTCATTGATTGAATTTATTAATTTCAGTTCCCATTAAAATCAATTACATTACATAGTCCATTACGTAGTCCTTTTCTCCCATGTTCTTGCTTACTTCCACCTCCTCAACGTAATTATTGTACAGTAATTACTCTCATAGTAAATGTAGCTGATGCTCTGGTGTTCTTTTCCACTATTAGAAGAAAAAAGTGATCCGCAAAACAATGCAAAAAATAATAATTTGCCTTGACTCTCCATTTTACAGCTGTTATTCTTATTTTTCTTACTTTTAGGGTACATAGGAAATTCCATTACATACTCAATCCCAGACAAGTTTACAACCTGGATCGTGGAGGACCTAATCCTGGGTATTGAAGTTCAAAACATGGCCCATTTCACATATTTGTTTGTTTGTTTGTCATAATTAAAAATCTTTGGTCCTCCTTCTTACTATTACTTGCTTCCTTTGTGTTGTCTATTCTTCTTATCACTTCACTTCTTTTTCCTCTTTGCTTCTTTCCTCAGTTCAATTTTCTTTATTTCCTCCTCCTTCCCTATACAAAAGCTTATTAATATGCCTTAGATTGAGAAACTCAGCTGACTGGTGGTTCTTGAAAGCATGTACTGTATATGCTGGGTTGTATTATATTTGCTACATTTGTGTTATTGAGTCAACTGGGTCTCTATAAATTAATGAAACAATACATGTGAATGCTTCATTGCAATACAAAGGATCAATGCAGCAAATGCTATTTGCAGCTGAGATTATTTGGTGCATTGTTGTAAATGGAATTATATCTAAAATTTACATAGATGCTAAAAAAATTTTTTTTAGCCGGAATAGATAGAAAACAGATCTCGTTCATGAATTATAGTTTGCATGATTTCTTTGTCAACTAGATTGCACTTAATCATTCACCTGTTCAGTTGAGAATAGCAAAATATTATCTCATTTTTAAATCATGAAGAACACAACTAACATGCTTTTTTGTATGTTCACTTCTGTATACTATTACAGAATTTGAAAAACAACCATCTAAGTCAGACCTTCCTCAGTCATATACCCTCCAGATATTTCAGATTATAAATTCCAGAATGCACTTGGAAGGTTGGGGAAAATGTGACATTTTTCTTATTGTACAATAAGCATCCGTTTCTAAACTACTTCCTTTTTTTTTTGGCCTTCTCTTTTTTCTTAGATTAAATTTTTTCCGTGATACCCCAGACTTTCGTATTTTGGCTTGCGGAGGGGATGGGACAGTTGGATGGATCCTGGACTGCATAGGTAAATTAGGATCTGTCAAGAGTTGATAAATGAAATTATCACTAGAAGCATGGGTCAGGTCTAGGGCAGTGGTCGGTTTCAAAAATTTTTATTACTGGTTCTGTGGGTGTGGCTTGGTGAGTGTGGCATGGCTTGCTGGGCGGGGCAGGGGAAGGATACTGTAAAATCTCCATTCCCACCCCACTCCAGGGGAAGGTTACTGCAAAATCCCCATTTCCTCCCGATGAGCTGGGACTTGGGAGGCAGCAAATAGATGGGGGGGGCCAGTCAGAATTTTTACTACCGGTTCTCCGAACTACTCAAAATTTCCGCTACCGGTTCTCCAGAACTGGTCAGAACCTGCTGGAACCCACCTCTGGCCTAGACTCTAGCGTCATGGCTAAGAGAAGGGAAGGAGAGGCTGAGGTTCTTCTTTCTCATGAATATGTGTATCTCTGTCCAGTATAACAAAAGAAACTGTGAATTAAGGAACTCTGACAAGAAAGGCAGATACTTAGCTTCATGTACAGTTTGCATCCTTACCATCCGCTTCTTCACAGCTGTTAGGACTTTCTGATAAGGAGCTACAGTTGTACAGATTAAAATCAACAAGCACAGTTTAGATGAAAAGAGTAAGCCTAGGTTTTAACCTTCTTTCTATGAGGAGCAGAGAAGGTGGCTATTTACACAACTCGTAGTTGATTATATTAACATTCATTGTTGACAATTTAATTTGTAGCATACCACCAGTGTGGTGGTGTCACCTCCTCTCCCCTGTTCTTTCGATGTTGGCTGTAGCTGTACGTTCTGGCCATCACTTTGAACTTAATAAAGTCTCAGGAAGGACCTATGGAAAGTAGCTTAGCTACTGTTTTGCTTTTGGCCACTCATGGTAAGATTTATCCCCGTCTCTCAGAGACTCTAAATTTTTGAAAGATGTCATACCATGACAATCTTTGCGCCTATCTAGTAACAAAAAATGCACTCCCTTAAAGATGGGGAGAAATCTTATTGAGGGCAATATGATGACATTTGTAAACCACTCAGAGAGAGCTATAAAGCACTGTGGAGCAGTATATAAATCTAAGTGCTCTTGCTCTTGATTAAACTGTGGGGGAGGGGTTGATGCAGATGTAGAGGTAAGGTTCATCATAATTATACTATACTAATCCCCAACTCCTTCCTCCCCCTCCACCATTTCTTCCACTAATAGTGGATTCCCATCAGGGGCGGGTTCCAAATCCCATCGCTACCGATTCGCTCATGTGTGTGCATGTTTTTGCACATGCGCAGAAGCATCCAGGTGGGTGGGCAGAGCCTCCTGCCACCACCACTACTGGTTCGCTCGATCCAGTGTGAACAGATAGCAACCCACCACTGATTCCCATCCACTGTATCTATCACACTGAGGCCAAGTCTTCTAGCCAGCCTGCTTCAGGTACATCATGTACTCTCCCTACTGTTTTTTTTATTTTTATTTTTAGCCGGTGAACACAATTCAAGTGAATTCTATCCCTTTGGGAGTTGTTAAACTTTACTACTCCTGTGAGTTCTCCTCTGGCAGATGTTGCAAAAGAAGGTCATCATACCCAAAGGTCTATCTGTGGGGCTCTGATGGTTGCTTATTTCTTTGCAGATAAAATGAACTTAGCAAAGCACCCTCCTGTGGCTATCCTGCCATTGGGAACAGGGAATGACCTTGCCCGCTGCCTCCGATGGGGAGGAGGTAAGTCTTTCAAATCAGCCCAATGTTTTGGTTCGTTCACCATGATTTCATGTCATGGCTTGCCAATGATTCCTCTTGCTAGCAATCCCATGTGTTGTTGAAACCTGTCAGCTGTTTTTAATGCCACTAGCCATTTTCCATGCTTTGCTGCTATTATGAATACGGGGAAATTTCATGGAAAGGTAAAGGAAAGGTAGCTTCACTTCACCATTCAGAAGATAAATGGGGGAAATTAAACATGTTCCCACAATTGAACACCAAGGAGCCAATCAGTTTTTCTTCTCCAATGGGTATGTAAACAGAGGAGAGAGAGCAGGCATTCTTTTGTTTTTTGTTTTTTGTTTTTGTGCTTCTCCTTTGATGCCGGCTAATTGCATAGGAAGACAAAGGTTCCAGTTTTGGCAGCTACAGGAGAGGAACTAATGAATCTGGATAAAAAACTAGACCAGCAAAACTGGTTGTAATATAGATCTGTTGCATTTTGTGGATTGGGATGTGGGCTGTGTGAACTTTACAACGTATATGTGTGAGGGATACTGGCGTTTAGAGAACATCTATTTCCTGGGTTAGCAGGAATGGAAATCAACTTATTTAAGAGATATTTGTTCACTTTTCTTCAATTTCTTCTCTTTTCCATTTGCAACCTATGTTTCTGATCTTGTTTTATACAATAAAGATTTAAATTCTTAAGGAACCAGTAGTACTGATTCTGGAAAAAAATCTAAGCTTTGCATACACTTTCCTATCAGGTCACAGTACTAAAAGAAGAGGGTGGCCACTCACCACCTTTCTTGTAAAACAACGGTAGAATGGGTTTTTAAAGTGACTAGTGCAGTGGTGTGATGGAACTGGCTTGTAGTAGTTCACAACATCTGATTATTAAATTTTCTGGAATTTTATGAGTCAGTTGAATACAGGTATGAGCTACGATGCTTAGGGTAGGGTGCAGAGTAGTGGCAGCAATACAGCTGGGATTTTTTATTGTTATACATTTATCAGTACACCAATGGGCTATCACAACTAACATACTTAGTTAGCTCTCCCCTGTGAGACAAGAGTATGGACACCTTGATGGAAATGAGTGTATGCCGAAGCCATCATGCCCTGTGTGCATGCACACCCTGTTGAAGTACCATTGGAGGCTCTTCACAATCACTCTTGATCTCCATGATGTGGATGCATTCCTATTTAAAGTACATATCCCATGCAGATATCCCATAATATCCACCATGCAGCCAGCAGCTACTGAATAGCCAACCAATAACCCACAAAAACTGCTTCATAGTTGCAATCTGAACTATCCTGCAATTTAATATTATTATTAGGGCTGGGATTTTAAATGGTCCTTATATGGAATGCACATTGGTTGCTGGCCAAGAGACCGATGCTGATGTTTTTACCACCAGCAATTAATTTAGAGTTTGAGCTGGAATACAAGGCCTCAGACATCAGCCCCAAATCCAGTTATATTTTTGAGGAGGCTTATGCTACATCAGATTGGTTTCTGCTTTGAATTATACATCATCTACATTTCTTTTCTGACTATATATTCTGTACAGCCTGTCACTGCCTGGCCTTCTCTTACACTGTTGCCCCATTAATGCTTGGCAAATTCCACCATAACATTCTGTTCCTCATCACCTGTCAATTTTTATTTTTCTATTCCAAGGCTATGAAGGAGGCAACCTAATAAAAATACTTAAAGATATTGAGCACAGTACTGAGGTAATGCTGGACCGATGGCAAATTGATGTCATTCCCAATGACAAAGAGGAGAACGGAGATCCTGTCCCTTACAGCATCATCAACAACTATTTCTCCATAGGAGTAGTAAGCAATCTGTGTTATCTTATTCATGTGGCTTTCTAAATATTTAGGGTTACAATCCTATCATCTTTTACTATGCTGATAAATTTTAAGTCTCAACTATTTCATTTTTTCCCTTCATACTATTCCCAATGCATTGGACTATCAAGGTCATTAATAAGAACATCATTAATTATGGAAGGACTGCAGTAGAGAATTGATTTGGGAGGCAAAGGGAGGTATAATAGAAGGATCATTTCCACAGTGTATGCGCTTCAGAAGTTCGTGGGATGGCATTCTGCCTGTTTGCTTATGACTATTTTTTCACCAAAATCATTATAGAATAATAAAACAAATAATAACACCATACAGAGTATATCAGTGACAGCAACATGCCAAATGACACAAGAGAAGAGTTCACCCAAACCTCTAGATAAACAGTTTGGTCCTTAGATGAATTCCATAACTGGAGCACTTGAGACTAAAGGTGTGATAAATGCATATTCTTCAAAAGAGCTTATTTACTTGATGTTAGTTTCTGGACAAATACATTTGAGGAAGATGAGCAATAAGATACCAACAAAGACCTGAGCCACGTAGCTTGAATTTTTCTTGCTAGCATAGAAGCTGCCAGTTCTGATCCTTCAAAACTGATACACAGTAATGTTTCTATGGTAGGTTGTACAGTGTTCAGATCTGAAGCAGGAAGAGTATTGCAGCTCCAACATGTTCTTCCACTTTATCAGCAACTCCTTAAATAAACTATATATTTCCTGGATTCACAGGGTACCTCTGCGAGTCAGGAAAATACTTAGAATAACAGATTTGGAAGGGACTTTGGAGGTCTTCTAGTTCAACCCCCTGCTCAGGCAGAAAACCCTATACCAGTGATGGCGAACCTTTTTGCCATCGCGTGCCAAAAGTGGGGGGAGTGCAGGGGGTTGCACATGTGAGTGCCCACACCCATAATTCTATGCACCCCGCCCCCACATATGTGTGCGTGACCCCCCCCATGCTTCCCTC
>JANHZT010004668.1:618262-628878 GCA_032468215.1 Stegonotus admiraltiensis | reverse complement strand
GACTTGCCAAGGTTTATGGCAATAATTGTTGCCATAAA
The DNA here is from genome assembly GCA_032468215.1 of Stegonotus admiraltiensis. Classification (NCBI taxonomy): domain Eukaryota; kingdom Metazoa; phylum Chordata; class Lepidosauria; order Squamata; family Colubridae; genus Stegonotus; species Stegonotus admiraltiensis. Next base: position 628,840 of record JANHZT010004668.1, on the reverse strand, counting down.
CCTTGGCAAGTCTACTCATGAATAAAATATATTCATTGAAAATAATTGACTCCAAAGACTAGCATTGGTCTAGTCTTTATGTAACCAACAAAGCACCATCCCTGGAGCCAGACATGTTTTGCTCAGTTTACCCTGATGCTATTAAACCCAGCCACATCCTTCAAGACAGTATGTATGGGACCTTTCCATTCTTTCAAGAAATGTTTTTGTTTTTGAAAATAGTACCAATTCCAATACAAGAATCTCCGCCCCCCCCACCCCCATTTTAAAAAAACCTTCAGTATCTCCTCGTCTGAAACAGTGATTTTAAAATTTAGATCACAAATAATAGAATATTCACAATAGATATTTATGGACTTACTGACTTTTAGTTGACTGTTTTGTAGAACAGTGGGGGGGGGAGAGGAGGAGCAGGAGGAAGAAGAGGAGGAAGAGAAGCCGTAGGAGGCAGGCAGAGAAAAAGCCACCCTATCTGCCATTCTACTGAAGATTGCCACTTGATGAGAAAGGGCCTCTGTGCTCTCCTAATTGCCCCTGGACTTCTGGGTGTACAAGAGAGAAAAGAATAGGAAGATGAGGGGGCACTGGCCATTTTTCCCAATCGGTGATTAGCAGAATCCAAAGTGCAGGATGGAGACAGGAAAAAGCTTCACCAAAACACTTGCCTGATGGGACAATTTTTTTTTTGAGGTTTATCACTTCCATAGCCTTCACAAGCACAATGCTCATCTCTTTATTTTTTAGTGCTTGGTTCATGACCTTGATTCTGACCCACAATGATACAATCGAACAAGATTCTAGATTCTACACATCTGAATGCTTTCCAATTAACAATATATCTCCCATGGTTCCCGCATTGTTAGCATGTTGACAGAAGTTTTTTTCCCCCACAAACAGCTGGCAGCTGCAGCTGAGCTTTTAGTGACATCTCCATCCACTGAAACATTTTAAGATGTTTTGCAGGGAAAGAGTAGGTACATTTATAGTTGAGAAAGCTTCTGTTTGGAAACAGATGTCCAAAACACAGTTCAGTGGAAGAAAAAAAAACATAGATGTGGAGCAGCATTTTTTAAATATACAGCATATTCCTGTTTTATGGATTCCCTTTAAGTATATTTGTTGGCATGGACATCTGGATGTTTCATCTTTGAAGCCAGTTTTGGGAGAACAGAATTATGCCCTTATAGGTACACTTCAGGGCTCAACTAAAATTAAGTTTGCTGTGAATGTTTGTAAATTCTGTGATTGCCTACTACCACCTTCCAGCTACATGGAAACAGCCTCTAATTAGGAAATGTGTGGTTCACCAGCAGTTACTAAGAAGTCAATCATTTCATAGTTTGTACTTGAGATTTTATGTGGTGTGTATTTTCCATAACCATTTCCACTCCTCAACCTCATCCAAACCATCCTCTTTTTAAGGACTGAGAGCTATACTTTCCATACCTGTAGTCTGAAAACATAAATGCAATGTTTGTTAATTATTCACTAAAACTAGAAAGTGGAATTGTCAGTCAAAGCCCATGCCTTGCCCTGCTTCTTCAGTCTGCTGTGATCACCTCCATTCAGTTCTTATGACAAGTGAGGACAGGCATCCTCATTCAAGGGCCAACATAGGGACAGCTCCCATCAGCTGTCCAAGAAATCATTTCAGAAGATCCTGAGCTCAGTTGGCTTCTCTAATTGCTCCCTAATTGTGTAAATGATCCTGGTCCTACTATCTTTGCTGTTACTACAGTTTTGCATGCCAGCATGACCTCAAATCTAGGTATGAATACCTTTAAGAAACACATTGCATTTCCAGGCCACACCAAAAAGATGCCAAGTGGACATACCACCCAGAGTTCATTGATGGTTTCTTCATGCATCTCTTTCTTTTCCCCATTCCTATTTTCACAGTATCTTTCAAAAATGCCAGTGAAAGAGATATAAGCCTATTGTTGTGGTCCGCCAGCAGCCTGAGGAGCTGGCAGCAGAGTCGGACAGTGAGAAGGCTGGGGAGGAATATGGGCCAGTCCTGGAGTCTGAGGAAGGCTCGGACAAGAGCTCTGCATTGGAGGCAGAGATGGGACCAGGGCCATTTGGGAGTTATGTGCAGACTCTGGAGCCTCTAGAGTCAGACATCAGAGAGGCAGAGGAACAGGGGGAGTCTGTTCCTAGTGTGCACATGCCCAGAGCTGCCAGAAGGCAAGAACAGTTAAAACTAAGGGACAACTTGGGAGTAAGGCTTGGAGATGATTGGCCCCTCCCATAAGACATAAAGTAAGAGCAAAGGCACATGGGCCTTTGCAGGAAGCAACATTGTGTATGGTGCCAGTTTGTACTTTGAAGCTCTGTTTTTTAGTCTCTGTTTCCATGTGGCCTTGCCAAGATAATTGCCAATTAGGTCTTTGGCAGCGTGTCAGAGAAGATAAAGGTGGGTGTTTACCAGTCTTATCTGAAGGACTGTGGCAGACTTCTGTTGGACTATTTATAAACTCTTGGTGATTCAGCACGTGCTGTGAATGAAAGGAATTCACAGCCATTCAAATAAAAAAGGGGGTTTTAGGACTAATTGTGTGTTTTTTACTATATCAGGAAGTCTAGGTCAGAACACCTATCTACTCCAACCTGCTCTTTTTCCTTTCATTCATGACCAAAGCTTGTGGATCTGGATGATTATTTCAAATTGTTTGTAGACTATCATTATGTTCAAATGGATTCTTCCTTTAGCCTCTGTAGATGCTGGTGCGTGTTTAAGACATCTACTCTTATTTTCTAAGGTTACGCACAGCGATGGCCTTTTGATTTTCTTGCAGCCAGCACCTTAAGGGGCTAATAATAGCCAGGGAAGGAGAGAAAAGCTTTTTAGAGGAAATTGGAACTCATCCAGACCCAGATCAGGAATAAGTTTCAGTTGATTGCTGTCAAAAAGAGTAAATGACATAACATATACTTCTCCTCAGCTGTCTCAGATGTTTTAGCTGGCTACATCCCTTGCTCATTCATCACTCCCCAGCTTTCTCCCTTCCAGCACTAATCTAGCCTATCCCTTTGAGTACAGGATGTTTAAATAAAAAAGAACCAGCAAGGAAAGACATTCTTGGTATCTCTGAAGAACTTTTTCCATTGTCCAGCTATTCTTAAAATATGAGAAGGTTTGTGTTTAGTTTGGTATGGTATTTCAGCAAACACTACTATTACCTCCCACGTCCAGTTCACCTAGTACATCTATAAAATAGATGCAGACTTAAAATGGTATTTGGCATTTTCCCCTAGCCATCAATTGCTGAGATTGTATTTAGTCTGTGAATCAGTGCAACTCCTAAAACCTTCCCATGCGAATTCATGCCTGAGAGGCTGAAGTCAGACATGGAATCTTCAGATAGCACATTTTTCCAGAAACATTTCAAACAAACTAAGTAGGCAAATGATTAGCCCTTGGGTTCAAAACAGCTTGGTACCACACTTGACTTCAGTTTATGATTTAGTCAAGCAGCATATTAAATAACGAAATAAAAGTGAATGTCATTTCTTTGAGTAGTAATTAGGACCACCCTCTATATATCTCGGATGAGCAGGTAGGATAAAGCTGCTGTCGCAAGTAGCCCTGACAGTGATATAATGTTTCCAATATCATTAGGCGGCTGAATAGCAGTTGCCAAGAACACGTCATCAGCATTATTGGATTTCAGTCTGTTTGTGGGCTTTCCATGGGTCTTTGGTTGGGAACAGAATGCTACACACAAAAGGGTTTACACTGATCCACTATTGCTTTTATTGTATTTGTTTTGGGTTTAGCACCAATAGTGAGAAAAATACTTTAGCTGTATTTGTTCAACCTTTGACAGATTCCAAGTTGCACAACAATTCATCTGTTATACAAAAAAACAACAACCCCTAAGTGTATCCTCTCCCAGTATTTGCTGAAATATACTGTTGTGTGAAAAAAATAACTTAGCTTCTCAGTCCTGGATCTTTCTGCAAATATGTTCAGGATATTGTAGTTCGAGGGCTGCAAAGTGTTAATCTAACAGCATTTTAAGATGAAAGCAACAGTTTGCCCTCCTTTTGGCTCCAGGCATCTGTCATGAGCACAGGAGAAATGGCAGTTTTGTTTTGGAAATTGGCATCAGTTACGGTTGTAGTCGCTTAGAAATAAAGTTGTTTTTTTGCCCAGCTGCAAATGTCTACTTCCAGTCTTCCTGCCAACAACCCATCAGCTGCCCCTTCTCAAAGAGGCCATTGTACCACATTGGCACAGAGACAAAGCAGGGTTAAAGAGGAAAACACAGTTGCTGGCCATTAGATGCTCATTCCTCTGCTGAGTGAATATATGGCGTCCATATCACCTTCTGCAGCCTGCCAGAATTTTGCTACCCAGACAGCACAGGAGAGGCTCATTGGCAATGTCCCCAAGCAAAACAACGAAGCAGAACTGAACACAGACCGAAGAACAGCACATGCAACCCTTAGATAAATATCAAAGGACTTGTGTGCAGACCAAAATAATTGTTTTTCAATTATAGCTTTTGCCAAACATGTTATTACGTTGCTTTAGATTGCTCTTTACAAAAAAAACAACACACTATTTACACCTTGTTTCCAATAATTTCTAGTTTCAGTTAGAGGGAGAGGGGACAACCACACAGCTAAATGGATTCACATATGAAGCTTGATAGTTTTTAAATGTGATATAAATTATTATTTCTGTGTTCAGCTGACTATTAGGAAACTTTTTGTTTCTGCCACCCACAGCTGCTTGCAAAATGGTCACATTATTTACAGTCTTCGTTCTCTGCTTATTGTCAGAAAATAATACACAATATGCAAAATTCATGGGTGAGAAAGGCTCACAAAATTAATAAGATCTACAGGCATCTGATCTTGAATATATTAGGCATTGTCTTGGATGTATATACCTATGTTGGCTATATATATGCTATTTTTTCATCAAGGTCACCAGATTGGGAAAGACTTTTCAACTATACTGAAGCTTAAAGTAATCCTTACTAGATTACTTAGACTTTATTCATATTACTTCTGATAATATTTAGGCCACACTTTAAAATGTTCAGAATATTTAGTTGTATAGGCCCCTTGTTCACAGATCAAATGTTTCATTCACATCTACCGAACTGTCCAGACTTGTGCATGAGAAACAAGAAATATACTGCAAGGTTTCTGTTTCATAAAGTTGAACCCTGTTAAACAGCATGTTTGTGGTACATTTAGACTCTGGTTAAAATGATCGTAAGTATGTAAGTAAGTGAATAAGACATTGTTTAGATAATACTGCTCCTTCTGACTCTGGTGAAAGGGGTTCTAGCCATCTACACTTGAATTTTGAACTGATAACAATAAGCATCACAGCTTATTGTTTAGTATTGTAATGAATGTGGATCTTAATAATTTTGTTTCATTGGTTTTATAACAATTAGAAGTCAATTGGATATTTATAAAGATGGAATAGAAATATTTAAATAGTTCATGATACAGTTTAATAGATAATTCTAAATATATTTCATAAAACCACTCTCTTATCTTTTTCTCCCTCTGTATCAGTGTGATGGAACAGTTTTGGATCTGACTAGCACTTCATTGGAAGGAATTGCAGTCCTCAACATTCCCAGCATGTATGGCGGCTCCAATCTCTGGGGGGAAACCAAGAAACAGCGCAGCTATAACCGCATGAGCAAGAAAATACCTGAAAAGTTGCAATCCTCAGTGGTTACTGATGCCAAGGAGCTCAAGTTTTGTGTTCAAGGTAAAGTGGCTTAGAATTTTGAATGTGGTAAAAGTAGCACGTAGGAAATTGCAGATATTTAGGAGTCATCATCCCTATACTGTATATCTATAGTGGCCACACAAAAAGAGTATCTCCTGCGTTCAGTGCCTGACAAGTTGGAAAAACCAAAAAATAAGGTTTCTTAAGGGCATGCAGTTTTATGAAAAATAACAACCTATTACATCCGTGAAAATGAAGACCAAAAACCAGGATTCGTGTGCCAATAGTCATTTAAGAATTGAAAAAAGCCATTCCAACTGCTTGTTTAGTACCAGAACATGCTCAAATTAAAGCATATCTCAGATATGGCTTAGCTTTCATTTGAACACACTGGGTGAAGAGGAATCCAATTTTCTGGATAACTGGCTAACCTGTTAAGATCTTTTTTTCTAAACATTCAGTCTGGAATCTGTTTTTATGATTGCGAACAATGACCTCTCGAGTGGTAGAAAACAGAACCTGATCTTCTTCTATGTAGCAGTTTTCTCCCATTTTTTTCAAGGTTAAACATTCCCAATTCCTTCAATCTTTCTTAAAACTCTGCCCTCCTTGGAGATCTTTTCTGGGTTTGTTGTAGTTTAATTAAATCTTTCCTAAAGTACAATATCTAGAACTGGCTACAATATTTGAGATGAGATATGACAAAAAGAAATTAAGTGATTTCCTATGATTTGGAAACAATACTTCTGCTGAAGCAGCATAAAATTGCATTTGGCTTTTTTGAAAGCAACATCACACTGCTGACTCATATTCAATTTGTGATCGGCTACAGTTCCAAAATCTTGTTCACAAATGCTTTTGCCAAGTCAGGTACACATGTGCAGCTGATTGCTTGCTAAGTGAAAAATCCTGCATGTGTTCCTGTTAAATTTCATTCTGTTATTTTAGATACAGTTCTCTAACATAAAAATAATTGTTAAAGTTATTTATAAAATCTTTACGGTATGAGCTATCCCACCTGACATTGTAATATTTGCAGATTTGATAAATATTCTACCCAAGCTCAAGGGGTGACTTTGGACCACAGCCCAAACTACCACCAGCCTGTTTTGTGTGAAATTATAAGAGCAGAAAGTGCGGTAAATACTGTCTTGAATGCCTAAATTAAAGGTAGAGTAGAAATCAAATAGCAATAGCACTTAGACTTATATACCCCTTCACAGTGTTGTCCTTTAAAATATTGGATACATGCTCAAGTTCATATCTTGGAAATCTTTTGGCTTTGGCTGCTTTAGCTTGATTGTGAGCAGCTCACAATCTATTCTACATGGCCCCATCCATGTTTTTGCTACTATAATTGAGCTCTTTCACCTTGTTGTACCAATAATATAGTGAAACTGATTTATGAGCGCCCCATCTGGTGATGCCTGTGTATGTAGGTGTTTTGAAATTTTAAAAATGTGTTAGCATTGAAAAAATTACTGAATCAGAAGAAAGTGATAAATCATTCTCCTGCTTTATTTCTGTTTCTTAGGCCAGTCAGTCCAACTTTGTTTTCCTCCTTACTATTTCAAACTTTGGCATTTCAGTTTCCAACCGCAAACAGTACATCTTTCAAAAAGACAAGCTGACCATAATGACTGACTGAGAATTTGGGGAGATATGTCCCAAATCATCTGAGGGGTGTACCAAGCTGTGGGAAAGCTGGTAAAGGCGTTGGGTCAGGCAGGCAAAGGCTGAAGGGATGGCATGAGACCAGGCAGGACACACCCTGACAGCTAGCCAGTTCGCCTATTGACATTCTCACACACAATTTCCAAAGGGACTTAATTCACAATTCTAAATTATCTCTAAATGCAGCCAACATTGCTAGCTTCCAGCTGCGCATGTAAGAAAGAATTCCCAGGACAAAGGGCACCTACTTTCTCCATAGACGAAAGCTTGTGTTGTAAGAACTCTATGAGTACCAGTTTCTTTTTAATTTTTTAATTTTAATTCTGCTGAAGAAGCTGCTGTGTGCTACTTTCTTTCAATTCACTTTACTTGTCCTGCTCAAAACATTCCTTCAGGATGCTTGTTCATTGCTTATACAGGTAGTCCTTAAGTTACGAATGTAATGGAGCCTACACATTCCATTTGTAACCCGAGGATTTGTGGGAGTGAATCGCATATCTTGAATGGGATCAATCCATCCCTTCACCCACTCATTCACTAATCGCAGGCGAGGCTCATTAAGTGCACATGAGGTATTTCAGGGTGGGGAAGACAATGTGGGGGGCTAGTGATGAAACAGGCCACCTGCCTAAGTCCACCCAAGGCCTTCCTGACCCCCTGAAATACCTCATGCTCCCCACTATTTCCACACACCCAACCTGCCACACCGGCTCATTTAACTTGTGAAGATCTAGCAAGCAGTCTCCTTACCAACCTCTCAGCTGCCTGGGCCCCTCCAATGCTCCATTTGGGCAGCCACAGGTCATGCCTGGCATGTTGCTGGCCGCAATGGAACTCCTGAAGTATGGATCTACCCCTCCAATGCTCCATTCGGGCCTCTGCAGGCCTCCCCCGGCCCATTGCAGGCCAAAATGGAGCTTCCGGAGGGTGGATTTGCTGGAGAGGAGACTGCTTGCTAGATCTTCACAAGGTAATTGACCCAGCATGGCAGGTTGGGTGTGGTGGGGAAGCAATTGTGGGGAGCATGAGGCCAGAACGGAGCTTCTGAGGGGCAGATCCACCCCTCAGGAGCTCCACTTCGGCCTGCAACATGCCAGGCGAGGCCTCTGGAGGCCCAAACGAAGCAACAAAGGGGCAGATCCATCCATCAGAAGCTCCATTTCAGCCTGCAATGTTCCAGGCGAGGTCTCTGGAGACTCAAATGGAGCATCGGAGGGGTGGAGCCAGCCCTCAGAAGCTCCATTTTGGTTGGCAAAGTTCCAGACAAATGTTGCAGATCCTCGGCAGTTGTTCGTAAGGGTGAACAACTGCCATGGTGCTGCAAGATTCGCAGTTTCAGAACTTGTTCGCAAACGCTAGGAGGCGCTTATCACGTAACTTCGAACGTTCGCTAAGGGAACACTCATAACCTGGGGATTACCTGTATTACAAACTATTCAAGCCTTTCCAAGTGAGCCTGGGTTGAAGGGGACACTACCCTTTGACTTCATCTCTGGCATTCATCTCTGACATTCTATATTGTTTTTAGTAATCCCTTCAGAGTCCAGACCCTCAATGGGAATGCATTGATTTTGGGATAGAGCGGGAACTTATGATATACTCCAAAGGAGTATTTTACAGGCAGCAGTTATTTTCAAGTTTATCATTAATGTAAGATTCATTAGAGGTTGCCCATTTAATCCTCCTCAATGCCATTCCCTCCCACAACTCCTTGCCAGCTTTACAGAAAATGGATCTTGCAAAGTAATGAAATATTAAAGGCCTTCAGCTAATCACAATGTTGGCACAGCAATACCAAACTACTGGAAACAAAAGGTACGTTCTCTGTCATGGAGAATCATGGATCACCTTGTGAGATTTTTCTGAAATGCTCTTCCGATGAGAGCACTTGCCTGAAAATAAGAAAATTCTAAGAATATCCTCGTGGGAGACCATGGAGAGGATTGGAAAGAGCTTGGCAGAACAGGTGTTACTTAGGCAGAACAGAATGAGTAATTAAGAGGATGCTTTAATGCCGTTACAGGCTACAGCACAAACAGGAAAAAGAAAGCTGCTGGGGTGGTGAAACAGCACTCTTTCCAGAATATTCCCTTCTGACTAATGCATGAGACTCTCCAAATAGAGAGGCCTGAGGCGGGATAAATACTGCAGCAAATCTGTAGGCATTTACAGCATAATCCTCAAAAAAAAAAGCCATTGGGCATGATCTTCATTGGGAACAATGCAGGGCAATTTTGAAATACCTCCTCACTAATGGCTGCCTCAGTTGCAATGGGTAGCTTTCTAAAGACTACAGCTTCAATAATCAATAAGCAGGAAGTTGCCAATATCTGATCTGTGGACCATATCTACCCACCCCCACTCTGCAAGGTTCCCAGCCAAACTTGTTCCTCTTCGCTAGTTTTCTTGTGGAATGAGACAAATGGGTTCATGCATAGCAGCAATGTCAGCTTACAGGTTACCTTTATAACACATGCCGAGATGATAATGGTTAACCAGCTTGAAAACTAATAATCAGGTATGTCAGGACAAGGTTTATAGGGAGGAACAGTTTCTTAATACTATCAATTATTACTTTTTGCAGTGGCTACTTCTGTAGGACAACACAAATAGGGATTATTTAAAAACTAATCTCGAATTAGGTGGAGGATTTAACAGTACAACTTTACATGAGCCATCACTAACCTAATCCTCAGAACAACACATCTTTTTGTTCCCCAAATAAGCATGTTACAGCAGGGCTTTATAGGATTTTACATACAATACAATAGATCTGAATCACAATTTCATTTTTTCTTTTGGGAAAGGAAAACAATTGTATAGGAAACACACTCCAGATTCAGATTCACCCACAGCATAAAGACATCTCACAAATCATTTTTAGAGGATGTTTTTTTATGATGCAGCTTTTGATTATCTCCAGTCTACCCATAGAGGCACCCTAAATTGTTCCTTAGCTATTCTAGTTTTAAAGTAGTAGCATTTTCTGTCTTTTCCCAACACATCCGGATTTAAGAAGAATCTGCAACGGCTCATTCACAAATCTGGTGATGATGCAGACAGAAGCTGGCATCTTCAGAGCTCCTATTGTCCAATTAAGGTTGCCACAAGTTTGTCTTCAGCACCTGAGGGTAGAACAAGAAGCAATGGGTGGAAATTAATCAAGGAGAGAAGCAACTTAGAACTAAGGAGAAATT